>VXBH01006006.1:0-19586 GCA_013400035.1 Rynchops niger | reverse complement strand
AAAAAAAAAAAAAAAACCATGAGCAAAGACAGGAACTGAAATTCCACTTCATTCAGAGTAACACCCAATTTGCCTATTATGTTACAGATCTCTCCCACATTTATGATTCAATTTAGGAGATAATGTCAATGAAATTGAACGTTGTGACTGGATAATAGACAGCTGCTGAAAGATAAGTGCTGAAAAGAAGAGATATATCTTCAGAGGAAAAAACCCTATTTTTTTAATGATGAGAGTTTGCTTCCATTACAGATATTACTATTATACCAACTGAGATGCTATTATTTGTGCAATGCAATAAACGTTTTTTCTTCTGTCCATGATAAGTGAAAAGAAGATATTTACTTTTATACTTCATTGTATTTGATTGAAAACCTACGTTCTTGTTAGTGTTAGCCAAAAGATGGAGCAAGTCAGTGAGGACTTGATCTGTATTTCAGCTCTCCAGGTATCTCTGTAATCAACCTGTCCCATTTCCTTCTATAATTACCTAAACATCAGTCATATAGATCAATGTCTTGAACTATCTGAACCAGGAGATCATTTAGAACTGCAGAAATGTTCAGTTCAGGATCTGGCCAAGACTTTTGCTGGCTCACACTTGAGTTTATGTGGTATACTTGCTACAAAGATTGCATTAAAAGAAAAGTAAGATGAAACACCAAGCACTGGGGGTTCAAAGCACCAACATTTAAAACAATAAAAAATTAAATAGGTCTGGAACACTTAATTCAGATCCTCTATGCATATGCTTTATACCACAAGTCTGTGTTTTGTTTTGTATTATAACAACTTGACCTCACATTGTCATTTGCCATCTCTGCTCCTTTCCTTCCCTCTCCCTGTCTGTCTTTCCTTTTGTTTTTTCCCCTAGTCTAATTTATCATTCCATCTTTGCTTCCTTTCTTTCTTCCTCATCCTTTAGTGTTTGCTGCAGCAGGCACAAGGAGTCTCCAGAGTCTCAGTTCTCATGTCTAGGCACTGACAGCCAACCAGCGAAATGGCAGATCCATGTTAGCTTTTGCCTCCCTCTCTCATTTGTACTCATCACTTCATTGTTATAAAAGAAAAATAAAAATCCATCCATCAGCTTGGAATTTTAAGAGAATGCAAGATGCTTTGTGTTTTATGCAGGTGAATCTGACAGACAGACTCTAACAAGTCTTGGGGAACCAATGATTTTTATGCTTTTTAATGCAGGGCAAAGGCAAACGGAATCACAGTCATTATATATGAATAGAGGAAGCTGTGTTTACAAATGCCTACGCACATGGCAACATGCTAGCTAACAGCACACAATTTCAGAGCTGATCTGCAGGACAGGCTTCCAGAATGACTGCTTTCCTAGATGTATTCATAATGAATGTTTTATCATTGTCCTCATAGGCACTGCTTGTTGTGTGGTGCGTAACTGGTTGCCTGTGGACATTATCTATCGTGAAACCAATCTTGAAGGCAGTGTGAATAAATTCTGAGCTGCCAAAACTCACCAGGACTTGACCATAAAGTTGAAGAACATCTTGGATTCATGCTTGTCAGTCCACGTGCAAATGGACCATACTGACAGTGGGGGAGATGGTTATTCTCAGGCTACTAATATTCAGTTTGTGGGCCTGGTATGCAGCATGTATCAGGAGCCCATGACCATTAGTCATAGGCAAAGATGGAATGATATCCTCTGTGACTGCACTAAGGGCAAGGTTCCCCCAAGTGGACCTCAGGTGTATTTGTCTCAAGGACAGACCCAACAGAGTCAGGCATTCTGTTCCTCTGGGCAGCCGCAAGGGGCATGGGGCTATGGCAAACAGCAGGCAGCCACAACATAGCAGCTGATGGGCTGTGTCACACCTCCCCTAGCAATGAACTTTCCGGTGCAGAAATTGCTATGCCCAGGAGCTGTACAACCCAACATATGTGTTGTCTCTCTTTGAGGCTGTACTTTATTGCCATGAAGCCATACCTATAAATTAGCAGTATTCTAGTAGCCATCATTTGGCTGCTTGCTAGTTAGGCAAAGTCATGACTACCACAACATGGCAAAACTGAGCGTGGCAGCAATTTTTCAGAAGATTTATGGCACACTGTCTGGTATTGGTCAAGGTGGCATGGTCTGGAAGATGACTTGGTGTCCTCCTTGCCCATCAGGATTCTTCCTGTTCTTTTAATTTCCTTTCTCAACCTCGCTGGTAACATCCTGGTTTAGAGGAGTGTGAGCAATATGAACTCAGTATTTTGTTATGTGGTGAGTCCTGATATCAGCACATTTCAGACATGGAAGGAATACTGTGATTGCTAGATGGCCCATATTAGAATGGTCACCAAAGGTTTAAAGGGTAGGTGACATTCCAAAGCCAGACAGTCTTTCATGCCATAGAGGTGCACCCAGATGTCCTAGGTATGCCCTAGGGATCTGAAGTGTTGACGTAGAGGAATCACTCTAAGCTTGGGACTCTATGACTGGAATGGCACTTGAAGGCCCAAAGAATTGGGAGAAGCTTGGGGCTCAAAAATGTAACAGGCAGAGCTGAGCACAACTGCCAGCCATTGCGCCTCCACTCCCTAAGTATAGACACAGGTTTTTCAAGTATGTTGGGCATCAGCTGTGCATGGAGTTTCATAGACAGAAACTAATGGAAGTATTGCCTAAATTGGACACTTCACACAGGTAGTTACTAAAATATTTACAGGCATGCCACAAGGTGAAATAATTAACTGTAACATTAATCGTTTCAATAGTAAGTAGTTAGAGTATCCTGCAGCAGTATCTGTTGCTTTCAAATGGCCCACACAATGGCAGATTTCTTTTTGGTATGGTCTTGCCTTCAAATTGGATATCATCATACCTCAGCATCATGTAGATGTTTGGTTGCCTTCACGGCCATCCAGTTAAACAGAAGCACTATATGCCTGATGACATTTATAGATGCTCTGAAAGGCAAAAAGAAAGATTGCAGTTGTTTACATCCTTTTATTTGTGTTAGGTTTACTTGGCCTCATTCGGGTGGTTATTATTTGCTCTTTGTGAATATTTCAATTAAAATGCAGACTGCAGAACAAATTGTTTGCTACCAAAATACAATACAGGCTTTTCTGAACATCAATAGTAATAATAATAATTATAATAGACAGTATTATGAAGGTTGTACCACATCTTGGAAAAGTACACTTGAGTGTTGCTCAGTATCTAGCAGGGCTTACAGACAGACTGATAAGCGTTTAGTAAAAAATCTCGAAACACATAAATAAGTAAATCAATGGAAAGGGATGTAGTGCTTGTTGTTTTTGTCAGTTTTGCATAAGAATTCAGCTATAATACTAATATTTCATTTGTGGCTGTATGCAGGGGGCCTCACATACTGTGCACAGGGCACAAAAGGTAAATTCAGTATAAAAAACCCACTGTACTTTCCCCCATCAATAGGGATTACATGGGATTTGTTTACCCAACGTGTTTACATTCTTTGACCATCTTTAATGGCCATATAATTTCACATGGATATATTATACTTTAAATACCTCTGAAAATATTCTGAATCTTCTGAAAAGGCAAATAATGTATAATTTACTAAAGAACACCAAGGGAAGTTGCAATCTTTGTCGCAGTTTGAATATTATTAATAAAAAAGTGTCTTTGGAGATTGCAAGCACCCTTGGCACTAAAGGGGCTTGATGATTTTGTTTTTTTCTTCAGTGAAATGAAAGCAAATGATTTCTATGGGGAATATTCTTAATTCTGTGCTGCAGATTCTATTACTAAACGAATAGTGTTTTTTAATGCAATGAAGTCAAGATATTCATAGGAATTAAATTTTTTCATAAAATTTTCCACAAAGAAACAAAGCTATGGGAAATGCATAATTCATGTGTTTCATAGGGAAAGGGACACATTTTATTTACTATTAAAAGTAAAAAAGAGTGTCAGTTGTAAAGTAGCCTGGGTAATACTGAATCAAATTCAGTGTTATTAAAAGAGATGTGAATTAGAGACATGAGGTTCAGGAAAGACAACCACTGAAACTGTACAGAAAAAAACCCCAACATTTGAGGTCTGGTATAGAGAAAAGAGAAGACTGGCAGATGTGGTTCAGAAGGTTTTATATGAAACATTTTCTGTCAGTGAGAACAGTGAGTTCATTTTTAGAGTTGTGTAAAGTGATATTACTGCTTACCCACTTCAATCCATCGAATTAGTTGTGTAATTACAAAATATTTTGAAGGGGGGCATTATGTTTCAAAACCTAGACAATTTGATTATTTCGATTCGTTTATATTGTAGGTTTATATACTGAATTTACTGAATTTATGATTGTTTCTTAACATTGTATTGGGTTAACTGCTCAGTGAATAACAGAATAAATGAAGCTGGAAGGGAACTCTGGAGATCATCTAGTCCACCCACTAGCTCCAAGCAGGGCTATCTTCAAAGTTAGAGCAGGTTGCTCGGGGCTTTGCTCAGCTGAGCTTTGAAATTCTCCAAGGATGGGGATTCCACAGCCTTTATGGCAAAACCATGATGATGTCATAGTAGTAAACCAAGACATGTCTTTTTTTTTAGAAATATGTGGGGTTTGTGTCTGAATTACAACTTTAAATCCTGTTTACATGCCATCTGGAGATGTACAGTCCTGAATTTCTTGCTCCCAGGTCAGTATGTTGACTGTATGTCAGGTATTTTCAGCATTTTAATGATGTGTAAGTGAAAGACACATCAACAGACAAAGAACATAATCCCCTCAGAATGCACTCAGTGTGTACAGCAATTTTATCCTGAATTCATTTCTGTAATGCTGAATATTTTTTTATTGCTTGAATGCATTTATAATTACTATACTGAGTAGTACCCACTATGGAATAAGTATGTTATTTTAAGTCCTTTCCCTACTCTTGAAGTAGCAATTAAAGTTTCATTTCAATAAACAGTTTACCAGAAAATGCTCATTTTCATTCCTTTGTATGTTTTTTCTAAAAGAAATTGAAAAATCCTGCTTTTCTTCCGCATCTGTAAAGAATCCCTAAAAGCTACATGTCTGGTGTGGATTCCAAATCCCTCATTTATCTAAACATTCCTTAAACTCACTGAAATTAACTGACTTTGTCACTAATTTGTAAGTGGTAGAGATGAATCTAGGCTATTCTTTGAGAAACAATATTTGAAAGAATATCTGTAGCTTCAAAAGATGGTGTGCATTATTGTGCATGGATTTGGAAGATCTATTTTGGAGGTGATGAGGAAACACAAACCAAATGGTGGTAAGTTTTGTAGGCGCTGGTGAGAAGCTAAAGCCTATGGAGTAGCACAATGAATTTTTATTTTATTGGAGGAGGAGGAGATACTGCAGTAGCTAGTGCTCCTTCTGCTGAAAATATCAAGTGCATAGAAGGTAACGAGCTTGCTTTTTAGTATCCACCCTAAATTCAATCAGCAAGATTAACATCAACTACGAAGTGCGTGCAAAGCCTGTATCTCCTACAAACAGGCAGTGCACTGAGTGCTCTTTTATCTGCTGCAGTAGACCAAGGTTACACTGCTCACCACTCAAGAAAGAATTTAACTTGATGGTGGCGGGTTTGGTTTTTCTGGTTTGGGTTTGGTTTTTTGTTGGTTGTTTTTATTATTTTATTTTAAAGCTGCTGTTATTGTGAAACCCCAATGGACTTCCTATCACTCCGATAGCCAGAATATGTGATGCTATCCACTGTGACAATGTTATTAATTCACTGTTACAATAAACTGTGACTATCTGTAGCACACATGCTGCATGCTGAAATTCATATGATTACATTAGTTAATAATGGTGGATTTTATCTGCCTTTCTTCATTGTTTTTTCAAATAGCTCTTCATGAAAAATTCAAGTGTCTCCTACTCAGTAACTAGTTATAACTCCTTGTAGGTGCCTCTTTTCTTATCATACATGGTGTAAAGAATGGTCTGCCCTCTCTCCCTCTCCTTTTTTTTTTTTTTTAATGACTGTAATTACTACTTGAAATCTCTATTCACCTTTTTTTGATAAAGCACATAAAATTACAGAATCTCTTAAAAATTAAGCACTGTCCTGATTAATGAAACAGACCAAGATGGTGTTTAGCTATTGGCACTAGCATGATCCATTCTGCTAGATAGACACTTGGGTCTTGCTGCATGTATTTAGAAATACATTGGCCCAACCGCAACCTTTGCTTCAGTTTCTCGAAGGATAGCTTTGCTTTATTCTGACTTCAGTGACTATACAAACTATCCAACATGGCTCGTATCAAGGGACAAAGTTCCTTTGTAGTGGTGCTACAAAAGTGAATTTGAGAGAAGTGGCCTCATAATTGCTCTGAATTGTCCTCTGTTAGTTTCAGGTAGGGCTCACAGATTTCCATCTGAGATTTCCTGGGCAAAAAAATAGGTCCCAGGAGCTCTACATTCTTCTGGCTTACCTACAACACCTGTGACCCACCAAGGCTTGTGCTATGGAAACAATATGTTCGTTCTCATTAAGTACAGTGCATGTCAAACACATCAGACCTACTGTGCGGATGATCAATTTAGTAAGATGATTTGCATGCAAGGTTTAGCATAATGCAAACATGCAAACATTTGTCGTCTGAAAAATGCAGCAGACGTGTGTTGGCTTCGTTTATTTGATTAATATATTGATGAATATATTACAATTTTCCACAAAAAGAAAACTTACAGGGCAATGTTTCCTACAACCTCCCCAAAGGACTTCCATAGGGAACCCAAAAGTTCAGATGGAAATTACCTGGGTAACCTTCCCTGTTCTGCTACATGTCTTTACTGTGACAAACAGTTAAATGCTACAATGCACTCCAGCAATAGCATAACACAGTATTGACTATTACAATTCCATGAGCAGGGGAAAACTGTGTGCTGAATTATACTCTTCACTGTAAATTTCAGGAAGATTTATAGTCCTTTTTCTATACTTTATCCAAAACAGCTGATCGTGACTATACAATGATAAATACCCAGGCACTAAAAATATTTTAACTGCAGCTTATACTCCAATTTAACAAATGAATAATATCTTCAACTATCCCATGTATTAATTATGCCACAGCTTCTTCTCCTTATAAGGGTTTGAGAGATGGCACAGTAAGCATGCAGCCTGCCAGGCTGCTTTATCCGCATTTCTTGGTTTGGAGGAGGAGGGAAGGGGGCAGGTTGCTTATTAAAACACACCATCTCCTTGAATTGAAGTCGAGTTTTACATGTCTGCCACCCATATAATCCTTTTGATGAACTTTCTAAAAATAAGGCCCCAAAACCAGGGAGGTGAGGAAGTGAGTACCTTTTCTGCATAGTGCAGCCACTCCTGATGCTGCCGTTGGTAGAGAATGGCCGCTGTCACTCACCTGTCCTCTGTGCTGTCAGATCTGCAGGCAAGGATTTGTGTATGAAGCTGGGTAAAGCGCAGAGAAAACCAATTCCTCAACTATGCCATAACTAGGGTGACTTATTTCTCTGGGGCGGGGAACGGGGGCGGGGGGGAAATGCATATATACACACATAAATTTGGCTGGAGCTGGAAGAAAAATGCATGGGAAGGGAGAAGGCATATTCCTTTTTTATTATCTTTCACTACTAGAAAGCCTTTCCTTTCACTCTTTAGCACTTAAGTACAAACAGGCATGCCATTTATCTTCTCAAGCCTCTTTTTGCTACACAGACATTTCTTGAATTTGTTCTGGCATTCAAATTCACTTGACAATTTGATTATTCGTTGTGTTAGATCAGGTATATTTAGATCCTTGATCTTCGGACAAATCATGATCAAGTGCAGGACCTCTGTCTATTCACCAGCTTACCTGTGTCTGTTAAGTTGTGATTGCTTGTATCTGCATATCCACAAAGCCATGGCATGTTTCTTCGCTTCTGTGTTTTCACTTGCTCAGCATATTCTCTCCTGATACCTAAATTTAGATTCAGTAGCAATTTATTCTGCAACTTGTACTCTGACAGGGTAGGCAGTTCTACGGTGATATTCTCTCTGATGTGCTGAACCCTGCACAAGACAGAGAAGAAGTCATTAATGTATTAAACTTAACAAGATGACAATTAATGGAGAACATGGCTTTCTGGATGTGTTTCAAGCATGCATTTAAAATTTGAGCGTAAATTCTTTTGCCGTCTGAACTGTTCTCTATTCAAGTTTCCTAATTGGGATTGAGAGCTACTAATTGTATTGACCTGATCTCAAGCCACTCGTGCCAGGATTGATTTCATAAAGGGATGAGCACTCTGGGCCCAATTCTGCAAGTGCTTCTCATGCACATGCCTAACTTTAAGCCACATGAATAGTTCAATTTAACACAAAGATCGTTCTTGTGCTCTCAGGTTGAGCATGTACTCAGCTGCTTTGCTGGAGCAGGACAGGAGCATGCACCCCATTCAGTAGTTTTTCACCCAGAACATTTCATTATCTTATCCGATATCTTGTTGCCTCGGTTCCAGGTAAGTCATTTAGACCAAAGACTCCCCTCTAAAACTTTCTTCCCTTTCTGTCTGCTTAACTAAAGCTCAATTTTTTAAATTGCTGCTACTGCTGCTATGCCAGACAATGTGATTTGGATTAGCTTGACACTATTTAAAATTGTTTTCTTTTCAGCAAGTTAGGAGAAACCTAAAAAAGCCGTGGTGAAAACCAAGTAGGGATTTTGCATCAGTTTTAAGTTAGACACATATATGCAAAAAATCTTCTTGACTTTCCTTATTATAGCACATCGCTTGAACTGTGTCTGTCCTGGTGTGGAATAGCACAAGGAGAAAGGAATCACAGGCCCACTATATCTGTGTGTTTTCTCTTAAGTGTGTGGCATATGTCATATAATAAATTTAAACCTAAATTTATTTCACTGCAACTTAAGCATAGTCGGATTATTTTGAATTTTCCATGATTATTAATGTATGATCAAGCCCATGATCAAGCTGAAAAAGCTCAAATGTTGTCAAACCATAGCTGCTAGATCATGTGGCTCATAAAAAGCTTCTGAGACCCATTTATGCCAAGTCCATGCAAGTTTCTTGTTTACACACATCTCAGCTTGGATTAATGCGTCAAGGAATCATGTATCATGCATCAGTAATAGCAACACAAACAGGGTAACAGGAGGCCAAACATAGCCCAAGCCCAGCTGTAGGGAGCCTGACCTCGTGAAATCCAGTTTATCTGAAGTCTAGTTTATGAATGCTCTTGCAAGACTGCTAACACAGTTCTTCACCTAGAAATACACAGGTGGCCTCCTGCTTCCTACAGGGAGGAGGAACAGAGACCACAGCATGGAAAATAGGTTTAGGAAAGTTCTTTGCAATAAAAATGCATTCTTGCTTAAGAGCATCTAGCATCCTCTGCCCAACCCAAAACCACAAAGGCAGTGTGACAAATGTGTCTCCCTCTCTAAAGCCATAACGAAGAAATATCTTAACAAGGCAATAAAAAAAGCTTGTCATAAATCATCTGCTTGGTTTTCTCAGGGAACATCAAAAATTTTCCTCAGTTTCAGCCCATTCCGCCCTCTACACCAAAACACTCCCAGGGGCTGGCAGTCACTTGGTCCCCTGGGGTGTCCTGCTCTCCCTGTGGGAGGTCTGGTAAGGATGGTGCCCACCCATCGCATGAAATATGCAATCTCCGTCCTCTCTACCCATCCACCGTGCTGCAACAAGGAGCCCCGAAAGCTTATTTAATATCTCCCTGTTTGTGTATAATTTCTTTCTGTTCCTACAGAAACAGAACGACAACATCATCCTTACAAAGATAAGAAAGCGTGGGGCTGAAGCATGACCTTTTCTTCCATACAGTCATTTTATTGTGGCTATATATTAATGAGAAGCAAGATCCTAAAGAGCAGCAGATACGGAGCTCATATTCTCATGTTATTGATTAATTGTTTACTACATATGAAATTCAGCAGACTAACTCTCTTGCTGGGAAATTTCTTGGTACGAAGGTGCGAGTGCGTGCATGCACACACACCTATGCATGTGCACTGACATATGCGTGTGCACGTGTGTGTTGAGCAGCTTCCCGTGGGAAGTGATGTTTTAACAGTGTGCTTGCTGGAGCAAAATGGTGTTCCTGCAATTCCAAAGCAGATGCAAGATATCCATATGCTGTGCTTCTTTATCTTTTAAACCAGATTTACTGTGAAAATATGTGCAGTATGTGATGGTGATTTTTAACTTATCTATTTCTCCCTACTGGATCTTGGATTTTTAAGTTGCTTTACTTGTTTGTGAGCCTCCTGGTAGAAGACTCAGTAGCATTTACTGAGTTGATAAACAGTTTCTATTCTCCAGCCCTGTTATCATTTTCTATTACACATTTTTGAATCAATTATTTTTATTCACTGATATCCAGCCTTGTAAAAACAACTTTGAATAACAAGCACATTAAAATGAAACATCCATTAGAAAACATTTCATAAGAAATATCTGTCCCCGGTCCTTTGATGGGGTTTCTTACTATTCTCAGCAAACCTTTTGGAACCAAGTCCTTTACCTCTAGATGGCCCAATAGATAGATACAGATGCACCCATGTATCTGTCTGTCTACCTAGCTAGCTGTAGATCTTCTGTTTGTTTACTGAAACATTTTTCCTGGATAGTTTATTTTCTCAGCAGAAATTTGCAACATCTGAAACAAAGTGAATAAACTGTTGAATATGCTGTTATTCAAAACTCTCCCCCAAAAGGGAAGACTTTGGAAAGTTTTCTTTAAATGCTCAGATCCTTGGTACTTCATATTCTCTCAAAAAAAGAGGGAGTGAAAAATGAACGAGTCATGGGTTTGCAGTGCTCTAATGACTTATACTAATGTATTCCTTCATCTAAATACAGATTTCTATTTAAAATTCAGTATGCAGGGGTATTATGAATTCTAGTTTAATAGATTCCAAATAATTGCCCTTTAGAAATGATGAATAGCTGTTTAAAGCCACTGATAAGAATATACTATTTCTCCCCTAACAATGGGCCTTCCACATTAACTGTATCATATATGCCTGAAATTAGTTTATTATTTTTTTTTATTGATATGCAAACTACAAGCTGATGGCAGATGGCAAATAACCCCTCACTCTAACACCAAACCCTCCCAAAAATCCTTGTCGCTGCTACTCTTCTTGTAGGGGGACAAAAAAGAGAGATAAGAAGATAGCTTTTATATTGAAGGCAGGCCACTGAAATGCAGATGATGCCTTCCTCTCTTGTACTCAGTTTTCAGATTTTCTGGCATAAAAAGAATAAGATATAAGGCTGAATTAATGACCAGATTTTGCACAACTGCGATGCAAGAAGCTTTCTCTGTGCTGTTCATGCTATCTCTGACTGCCCTTTAAAACAACCATTCTAGACTTGTTCTTTCATTTAAAAGATGAGCATCCAGAAATACTGAAATTAAAATACATTATTCATATATTCAACACAGGAATGACCTGACAAAAATTTCGCTTAACAGAGCTGATGGTTTCTTCATAACATATGAAACCCTTTGAAAACACCAAGTGAAATAAATTAAATGCATCTACAGTTGAATTTGCAGTTAGAATACAACATGATATTGGAAGTTTCTGAGGTTGTATATATTTTGTGTGCTAAACACAACTGCTGTACTTATATGCAGCGCTTGGGAAAATACAGGCAAAACGTGAATCTATTAGAAAACTAACACTAACACCTTTTTCTTTAAAAACTGGGGAGGCGGGGGCAGGAAGGAGAGTTATTTGTGAAGTATTATCTCAAATATTTAAATAGACATAAAAAGATAATGGACACTGACACCAGTGGCTTTGACAAATAATGTGGTAATGGTGAAGTTATAAAAGAGTGCTATGGGTTTTCACTACAGAGTGGTTGGGTTCTACCAACCTTTAGATTACAAGTAGACATAAAACACTTGCTGGGTGAAAAATACATATAGATTTATATATATATATAAAAAAATTAAATTGCATTAAGAAACATTAGTATTTCCTATTATGCACATATTGTGCAATGTGACATCCTTGTAGTAGTGCTCACTTGCCCTCTCTGTCCATATGTGACTTCATGTAATTTGTGTACAGAGACTACATCTCAGCCAAATGTTTGCTGCTGGAAAAATATTTGCCAGTGTCCTTATTTACTAAAGCTAACAGCAAAAAGAAAACCTTTTCATTCTTTCTTAGAGGTTAGAAAGTTACTGTAAGCATTGTTTTGATTTCCTCATTTTCATCTTTCCTACCTACAAGCAACTTAGATTTGCTTTCTGATTAATTTTCCCTTGGCAAAGGCAGCAACACCACAAGAGGTCCTAAAAGTGGGTTAAAGCAGTTTTATGTCTTAAGCGTAGTTGCGTCTATAATGCTTGGCTCTGGTCCCTTTAGCCTTTTAATTTTTTCTATAGGAGCAGGGCAGCTACCCCCCTCTCAGGGCCTTTTCTTCCTCCCTCTGGGGTAGGCTGCCTTCTCCACACACCACTGGTACCCAGAAAAGAATGGTTCTTCTGTTTGTCTGGCTGCCTGCATATTGCATCCATTGCTCCATTCAGCCTGTCTTTTCAGCTCTGCTAGCTGCTGTACAACTTAGCTTTTGTGCTCTACTGCCAGGGGTTTTCTCAAGCCAGACGCTTTTTGAAAAGAGGGTATATTTGCATAAACAATACCATGTGAGGAGGTCTGCTGGAAACAAAATCAAAATTCAGCTGAGCAAATCTTCCTGAGCAACTCATTTCTTGCAACCAACACCTCCTATCGTTACCATCTGTGTACTAAATTATGGCCGTAAATGTGTGCGGCTCTTTCTTTTCACTTGCTCTTGTGTATACGGATTCCTCTTATCAGCTGAGGTATATTTTGTTTTCAAATTTAGGCTGAACAGAGACCCTTAAACAGTTTTTGATATATGGAATGAGGAAAATATTGTTGTGTTAAATAAGGAACAGAAGGCCAGCCATGCATCAGCTAGCTTGCAACCCAGATTGGATTTGTACTGAAGGCTCATCAAAATGCATATCAGAAACAAGATCTACCCATCAGCTTGCTGAGATTTCAGGTCAGTGGTGGCAAGGCAGCTTTATCAGAACAGAGCAGGGGGAGGAGGGCTTACAACTGTGTCTGATAGACGAAAGAATCATTCTGGAAATATGTGTGCTTAAAACAAATCTCTAGTGCCTTAAAATATTGGATATACTGAGTGCATGTGTGTGTCTGTATGCACATAAACACAAATATAAGGAGGTCATACATATGTATACATGAGTGAATTAATGTATATTTCTATGCAAACGTGCACACATGGTCTATGCTACATCCTCTCTGTGCATTTACAATAACTTACCCATGGGGATGAAAATAATTAGCCTAACCCCGCAAAAAGGCAGACAGGCAAACCAAAAGTAGCCACATGGAAAAAAGGAAGAATACAGTTTCATAAGCCACTGCTCAAATCTCCCACTTATTTGCATTTTTTTTATTCAAATATCTAGCTAGGTAATGCATCTTTCACTATTCCGTTAAACTGCAATTCTTGCTCGGATGCTTTGGGTAGAATTAATAACAATATTGAAGTGTGTCTCCCCTACTGCATTAGGTCTGTACATACAGCATCTTCTGTTTTGCACTACCTATTAAACCACACTCCTCTGTCACAAAAAATGGTGCCTACGGATGCTTTCAGCATAAAAAATGCCGTGAATAAGGGGTTCTCCTTCTACCCCACTGCCTTGATTGCTGCCCACTTTCCAAGCCCCAGTACCAAGTGCGTTGGGAGAAGCCAGATCGCCGCCAAGTGTTGACTCCATCCGCAGGTTAAAACAATGTGTGCAGGGGATTTTTGTGGGCCTCTTTAATTGATCTGATTTCTTCCCAGACAAAACCCAGCCCAGGGGAGCAGTTTGAACACAAGGTCTCATATCACATCTTGTCACCTACCGACAGGGGTTCTATGAAACGGCTTCCCAGGCACCTCCCAAGTGTCTGAAGTAGCCCCTTGCCATGAGTCAGACTTCATTTCTGTTCCAGGGCTCCGGTCAGGGTACATCCCACCCCGAAGATGTACTCAAAAGGACAGGGAGCAGAAAACTGGAAAGAAATATATTCATCCTTCATATAATTTCCAAATCCTCTCTAAGATATGGAATGTAAAGTGGCCCATTTCATATAACACTGGAAAATGAAGTCAATGGAGATCTTGTTAAGGAACTGGGTTTAGTAACTCTGTTTACCAGATTTCAGTTTGGGGGAATCATCCCTTTATGGTATTTGCCATTTGTTACATGAAAAAAACTGCTATGCAAATATCACATAAAACACGTCCATTAGGGTTTAATAGGTGTGCTAGACATAGGAATGCCCACTACATAACATCTGTAAATATGACTTTATTATTCTACTTCATTGCCAATAATAAATCTTTCATTATTCTGAAATTAAATGCATGACCAGTACCCCTTATTCAAACCACCCCCAGTATTGGTTTACAACATAATTGACTGTATCAAGCAAAAGAGAAAACAATAATAAAAATAACCAGAATTTTGTGCTTGACCAATAAAATCCAAAATACCGGCTACAACAATGTCATAAAATTGTGATTTATGTATCCTAACACTTCCAGGATGAGTGCCCAGGACACGAGAATTGGATTCAGTTATACCGTACTTAAGGGATGCTGCATCTTTAGCCATGACATTATTAATGTGTTCACTATACTTAGATTTGTCCTTAACAAGAAGAGTAAACAAAAGCAGTCTGGGGCCTGCTCAAAGTAGCTGCTGATAAAAATTTGGTATTGATGGAGGTGGAAATTTGAACACAAGGTGCATTAGCAGATCTGGATGAGCTGCAACGTCAAACTGGTATCAGATGAGGGTCAGAAACTGGCCATGAACAATCTTCTAGTGGTAGCCTGGGACACAGGCACAGCAAGTGGTCATCTACTCCAGCAGAATCTCAAGCTCAAGCACCAGAGGGCATGTTTGTCACCAGGCAGCAACAGCTCCTGGTTTTGTGGTGGAGTGAGTCTCTCCCAAACTCAGTCTTCTCTGCACGTCCCTGTTTAGCCCTGCAAGGCCAAGCAAGGTCCTTCATCTCTCCAAAAGCCAGATGTGTCCTCACTGCTACCCGATCCAGCTCACTCTGTTCCTGGCTGGTACTCTCACGTGTCTCCTTCTAGCAAGGTTTGAAACAAGATCTACCGATTTCACTGGTCCCTGCAGTGGAGGTGAAACTGTTGTAACGTCATGGAGCCCTCCACTGATGTCAACAGGAAAACATCTACATCAAGCCTCAAATCACCAAGGCATATGGAGGGCAAGCCACATTAGTCTCACTGAAGGCAATTCCTCATGTTGCAGCTAGAACATAAATAGGGAAATACAGGAGAAACTCATATTTCAGCATTAACCAGTGTCACCTCACCAGTCCAAAATATGGTATGTACTCCCTTCTTTAAAGACCAGTTAGCTTCATGGTGACTGGGACGCTTCGTTACAATGACCCACAAAGGAAGACTGTTTCTAAAACAAAGCTCAGGGATATGTCAGTCTGAAAGCAGAACTTGCACTTGAGTGATTAGCAATTGTGCATCTTGCAGTTAATAGGCTCCACATATGTTAGCATATGCATTAATCTGTATGTTAACCTCTTTACTTTTCCGAGGATTTTCTCTATATTACTCTCCCCACGCTGAAAAAAAAAAAAAAAGTAAGAAAGAAGGAAAGAAATTCACAGAAGAAATGATAGTGTTTCTGTAAGGGAGACATTACCTGATTAGCATTAGCTGTGTGCTTGTTATAGTGTAAGAAAAATTAGAGAGAAGGGGAGGGTTGGAAGCAGGAGAGAAGGAAGAGTGAATTCTGTGTTGTTTGCAGAATGTGTTTTTCATGGAGTCTGCAAAATGCTTTGGAGGGGGGTTTGCATGGCTGGATTTTGTAATCCTCATAACTTGGAAATCAATAAGATAAATGGAGGAGAACTGAACAGCTAGTGGCCTCAGTCTTGATGATTCCAGGATAAATCCTTTTAATAAACATGAAACTGCAGCAGAGCAGAAACTCTAAGTCCTACTTTTGATTTAAAGATGTTTACCTTTGTATCTGCTACATTTCTCAGGGTTTATTCTCCTCCTATCTTTTCAAATTTATGTCTCTGGCTACCCATACGGTTAATTCTTCTTTGCGTTTATTCTTCAATGCTGAAGCATACATGTATGTACATAACACATTAATATATGCAGACAGTGGGAACACACATATAGTTTTGCCTTATAGTGGCTCACAAGAAGTCTTAATGGAAAATTACTTTCATCCTATAGTCATTTTGTTCACGCTTAAAACATGCTGTTGTACGTATGGGAAATTCACTTTTGTGAAACATGCAAAGGGAGAAAAAAACAAGGAAAATGTCATTTAGAGAGAACTTACAGATGGATTTTGCTGGTGATGGTGGTGACAAAGGAATTGTTTAAAAAAATGAAACAAACTGCATCATTTTCACAGCATTAGTACTCCTTCACTACTTAATCCGTCAGAGTTCAGATTTGATAAGTCTTGGTTTATATAATAAATGTTTGATTAATTTATACATTTCTACAGTATAACAACAAGAATTTGAAAGTTCAAGATTTAATATCCAGGCTTCCCTTGATATGCACAGGGGGAAAAAATACATTTAGGTCTCTCATTTATTTTCCAATTAACTGTTCTTTGTCCGTGCATTAATATTACAGATGTCTCAAGAATAATTAAAACAGATAAGCAATTTATAAAAATCTTCACATTTCATGGTAATTATCATAATGTAATGTTACATTTCTATTAGCAGCTTTTTTTCCCTCCCCCCACCCTTTACTTCTAGCAACCCTGGGGCCTTATGCAGCCAGCATGTTATAAATCCTTGTTAAAATACGACATGGAGCTAAGAAGCTTGCAACCAAGCAAATTGGACAGTGATGGAGCTCTCCTTTCTTTACCTTCATTTCCCAACAGCCAGCCTGTCATCAAATAGGAAAACAATGATGTTTTTTCACAACTTCTCGCTGTGAAGGCTAAGGGGCTCCCAGGACAAAGGGTTGTGAGTATGGACTTTGAAGGATCACAGCCAGGCCATGATAAAGGCGGAGGAGAGCAATTTGATCCTAGGATCCTGTTAGAGACATAAATCACGGTCCCAGGAAGAAACTACAGAGTCAACATGCCTACTACCACCATATCACACAATTATATTCACAAGCAGTTAAGTCCTGTCTGAAAATGAGTTGGCTTGTTCATTCCCATCATTCCTATGCAAAATTATGATGGGATTTTAAAAATAACCATTCTAAGGGTAATTCCTACTGACGTTTGATGTTCAAACCATCAAGTCAGAGAAGAGAAGTAATGCCATGTTGTATTACACGAGCTCTCCCACACCTCCATTCCAGGCACTAGTAGAACCAAACACATGGTCAAGCTAAACAGCATGATTATTGTGAGAGGTTTAGAGTAAGTAATAAAAACAGGTTCAAAACCCCGATCCTGTGAACAGTTTACATTGATAAAGGGATTTCTTTGCTGAAACGTGAGACTTCCTCTCAGTAAAATGATGTATGTGTTCAAGTGTTGAAAGGAAGGGGATAAGCTTGTCCAATGAATTACCTAGTATGAACAACATGATCAGCTCCGTTGGTAGTGATACAAATGGCCAGCCTGTTAGCAGGTGCACACGCAGGGGCACACACATGTGTGCACCCCCTCCTACTCTGGTGCAGGCACGGAAAAGCAAAGTGTTCAAGCGTGCTGTTAGTTGCAGCTCTCAGCAGCCTCTTCCACTCAGTCTCTGAGCAGTAATTTATGTCATAATAAAGATATTGTACCTCCATACGTTTGAAAAATACACTCATCTAAGCATTCAGAAATAATAATGTAGTTTAGGTTTCATTTTGGTTTTATTCCTGAAATAGACTTTGATACAAGGCAGTGGAAATGAGATATTAAATAAAAATCTTGCTCCGGTGCCAAGACGTGAAACCTTTTTTTAAGGAGAAGAGTACATACATGCATCTCCTCAGCTGCTACCCAGTCTATTGATTCAAAGCTACGACAGGTTTTTTATATTACTTAATTTATCTTTATTTATTGCAACATTGATAGCATTCAAACTGCGTTAGATAATGTACTAGATAAGATACCTTTTTAAAACCTCTTACTGAGATCCTATTGGGACTGGCATGTAATTGAAAACACTTAATGGAATATTTCGAGGCATATTGCCAGAAAATGAACAAGAGAATCACATTTCATTTTAAAATGCCATACAAAAATCACTTAAAATGATCATAGCTGTGGTTTAGTGTAGAAAAGGATGGGTATTATAATTTACATAGACTTTCTTTCTTTCTGAAATTATTTTCTCTCTTTGTTACATTTGACAAGTCACCCACTGTCTTTTCAGAAATGCCTGACATTCCTTTTAATTAAGTAGTGAGGGGTGACAAGCAATACATTTCTAAAAGATTGCTGGCTGAGTTGGGTGTGTTTTTAGCCTTGGGGCTAAATCCCCAGCTGGATCATTCCCTTGGGAAGAAATATCAGTGCTTACAAGTTCTGCCTTGACCTATAATTCTATGATGGTACGAAGCCAAATTATAATACTCTTAGTTAGGGCTTGGTTTACACTGTCCTTACTTCTGTTAGGCCATAATAATACTTAGGTCTTTGAGAGTTTAAAACTGTTATGTTCTGAGGTTTCTGATGAACAATACAGCAAAATGCAGCCAAGACACTTTTCAAGCTGGAGGCCTTATCATGAATTTCCTGGGTGCTCATACAGTCCCAGACAAAAGGAGATGTCCTTCTTCATTTGTTCTTCAGCTGAAAAACACAGAGTTTAAGCGGGCTTTCCTGTGATCACACAACAGACTGCCTAGAAAACTGGGAATAGCAGCCAACCTGCCTGTGCCCATCATCCTATAGACTACAGAAGGAGATCCCTGCAGCCAGCTGAATTCCACGCACATTCATACTGCAAATTTACCATTGAAACTCTCCCTCGAGCACTTCTGAACAAGGAAAGCTTTTGCACAAGAAAATCCATTTGTGCAAAGAAAAGAAGTTTCTACCAAGAATGTCGTAGTCAGGAGAAACATTGAAAGGCGTCTTCATCTGACACAAAAAAACCCCTCTGTGTTAAATGAATAAAACCAAGAAAACTTGTTTCAGATGTAAATTTTCAAAATGCAACTGCCTCTACACACAGAAGCAAGTATACATTATTTTGCTGATTCAGGCTGGACCAACCTCATACTAGGAGCCTGTGAGGAATTACAAATAAATGTTTTGCTGTACCTGTGCAACTTTAGCAGCCTTGAGCACTCAAAGCCTTTTACCCTAATTTTGTAGACTAGTATTGTTTAATTGCTGCTGACATTTTAGCTCTAGTTAATGCTACAATTATTCATGCCATAAAGCCGTGTGTCACCCAGCTCCATTGCATTCTAACAGCAGGCAGACAATCCACCTGGGGCAAATGATTAGTCTCTCTTCCTTTTGCAGTCTTCTTTGCAAGCTACATTTCAGAGGTAAACAGCACTGTATTGTTTTGGAAATCGAGGACCAGGTGA
>VXBH01006004.1:640501-662925 GCA_013400035.1 Rynchops niger | reverse complement strand
CCAAACCCCATGGGAGCTGCTGCATGGAAAATGCATCTCTTCCAGTCCTGGCAGGGTAAGGACAAAGGAATTGAATTGTTACATAGAAGAGTGTAAGAGAAAAAAATCTAAGTACAATCAGTGCTCTGTCACGGCACCTCCTTGGGATGAGCTTTCCATTTCATTTTTTACTTATTTATTTTATTTATTTATTTTTCACTATCCAGGTTTCATTTGTCTTTTACAGCCACTGTATGGCCCCAGCAGTGCCACTGCCCTTCCTGCTGCAGGGATCTGGCTTCCAGCACCCACAGACCTATAGCCTTGACCACCCTAGGAGCCACCTGCCTCCATGGCCCCATGCATGCACAGGGCTCCTGGCAAGCACCACTAGCCACCAAGCACCCCATGGGGCCACAAAGTCCCCCTCAGGGAGTGTGGGAACTGAGTCGAGGAAGGACCCAGGACAAGTCCAGTGCCAAGTGTCTAATAGGCAAAATAGTAGCTCAGCAAGTCTCTGATGAGCATAACTCAATAAATGGGAGGTAAATCTGCTATTTGGATAATGACAGCTCCTCTTTATGGTCTCAGACAAAACACCACTGAAAGCTCACAGAATCAAATTACTGTCTAGTTTTTCTAGTGCTCAGCTACAAAAAGATCCAAGATTGCTGAAGGTTGGAAGGACATGGTACTCCAGCCCATAACTTCTTGAACTAGGAGTTATAAGTGTTTAGCAAGGATTTCTGCCAGGAAAACAGGCTCCTTGGGCTGAAAGGTTTCTAAGCATCAGGCTTCTAGGCTACAGCTCCCCTGAGGCTACGTATTCAGTAATACAGCAAAGGGAGTGAGTGGTACGGTCACCAAGTGGGGACAAAAGGATGAGAGATGAGGAAAGCACCAGTCCCTCACCAGCTCTGCCTGTTTCTGTATTTCCCACCATGCTTTGGAGGTAGCACAGACACCTGTCTGTGGGCCAGGAGTAACACTCAGGTTTTAGCACCCAAGGGTGGAATTCACCTCTCTTCTTTTAGGGGTCTAAGGTTTAGTCTAACTAGTCTCCATGGGCACCCTTAACAGTCTCAGGAGAATGGCAGACGTTGGCTTCCAGAAGTCAATATACGCTACCCATTTTGACAACCTATTTTATGAAGATGACCCTGCATGGCCTTGTCAGAGAACAAGCCACAGATAATAAGTCCAAGAAGCTAAGAGGGCCTCTGTAGGTAAAAAGAGGATCAAATACGGGCTGTATCTCTGAGATCTCCACTCAGTTGGTCACTGTCCACCAGAGGTGTCATGGGAATGTGAGTATACAGTGACAAAATAATGTCTATATATTGGACTTTCTTCTTCGCCTCCTCTAAATTAAGGAAGAACAATTAAATGACTGCAAAATCAAATAAATAGCAAGGAAAAAAGAAGATGTTTCCATTTGTTCTGCTCGCTAGAAACCCTGGGGATACCTGCTGGGTTAGTAACAGACCAAAATGCTTTCTATTTTCTTTGCAAAAATGGCATCACCAGTAGACACACTTAAGAGAGCAACCTGTGTGGGCTTAGCATTGCCACTGCAATCACACTGGCATGCACAGGAGAAGAAAGTCATCAGAAGTCTACTTAAGGGGAGAAAGGCAAAATCTGGGCCAATTATCTTCTGAGCTAACTCAGAAAACCTGGCAACTGCACAAGGAAAGTGAAAAATCGAGAGAAACATCAGACTGTGAGGGATCAGCTGCAAGAAACACAAGCCAGTATGAAAATCTTCTCAATCCTTCTCTAAATAAGACCTTGGGAACAGAGTTAATCCATATAATATTGATCTAAAGTAATAATATTGCTGCTCCTCTGTCCATAGCCAGAGATGCCAGTGCACAGGACCAGAAAAGGGCTGTCCTGAGTCCACAGCTGTCACAAGGCAGACTGTGGACCAGCTCCTTGTCCACACGCCACTGAGGTGCTCCTGGGAAGAGTTGGTTCAGGAACTGGGGATGAGAAAAGCAAGACTTTGAGTACACAGATGGAGTAATTTCTTGTCACCTGAGAGGTGGCAAGACAACGAAACTGGCTCCTTGATGTTCCTCCCTGACTTTGGACTGCTAATGCTCACAGTATTGGCTACATCAAGTTTTGCTCTCACTGAACTGTTGCTGAGTGTAGACACCTAAGCAGAACAGGCCACCTGCCTGCCTTGGTGGTGATGTGGTCTTCTCTCCTCTTTTCTTCTTTCACAGGGAGCATCCCTCTTCTGAACCCTCCCGAGGGTCGGTGGTGCAGGATACTTGGGCTTTCACTTCAACAGGAGGAGGAGCTCCTGTTGTGTCTCACCACCCTCCGTGGGGCTGCACTCAGGGTGCCTCCTGTGTCCTGGACACTTCCCCTTCAAACCCTTCCATGAGGGTCCAAGTGCAACACAGTTATAGGGGTTACTTTGCAGAGAACAAACAAGCTTTTGACTAAGAAACACGAGTTGAAACAAGGGAAACCAAGGAAGGAAAAGCTGATGGGTGGACAAAACCAGTGAAATAGAGAAGAGCAAGAAAAGTTCACGGTGCAGACAGAGACCACCTGGCTTGTGCACCCTTGATCCCATGCTGCCCAGACGAAGACCATGCCCTGGCATTAGTCACAACTACCTAAAGGCTCCTATAATTTATTGTGGGCTGCCAATATTCCCATGAAGCAGCTACAGCAGCTAACACTGCAGAAGAAAAAGACACCCTGTGAGTGATATCCCCACTGTCAGGCAGAAAGAGCACAGCGGGAGAGCAGTGCCTGCTCGGTGGCATTTTGGGAACCATGGTGGCATTTCAACGTGACTGCAGTGCTAACGACGAGCTGTTGTCTGCATCTCAGTCTTAAAAATACTGGATAGCTTCAGCTCCCGGGCTGTTGTCTCACTTCGAAGGCTCTCACGCTTGCGGGATGCTGGGTTGCAGCATCTATCCAGAGACAGGTACTTCACACCGCTTGCCCCAGCATGTCAGCACAAGTGGCGTAAAGAGATATGACTCAGACTGAAATTGAGGTGTTTACCTTAGGGGAAACTGCAAGGAAAAAAAACAGATTTAGAAAGCTTTTAACACCATAAATGAAAGGCGAGCTCACCACAACAGAGCTCCAGGTAAGCGCTGTCTGTGGGAATTTCCCCGGAGGGGAGGACAGCAGGGCAAAGGCAGCGTTTGGAAGAGCAGGTGGAGTGTTTCCCCCCCCCAGCCCAACAGCAGGCAGATGCAGGCAGGCTGCAGCTGTGAGCAGGCAGCCCCTGACTCCCAGCGGGCATCCCCCGTCCCAGGGACAAGGGGAGCAAACTGCACGAACAGCTTCTTGGGTAGAGTAGTCAGTTACTGATGATTTTGGAGAAAATAACTGGGGAAAGCTTTACCTTTTTTCTGCTGTTCCCAGGGTATCAAGGATTGCAGAGCCAGTGTCACTTGCCATGATGATGTTAACTCTGCCCCAGGAGCTGGCCTGCACCTCCAGCTCCTGATAACGGCAGCTCCTTCAAACGATGGAGGGATCCCCTGCAGAGCCCCCACTGATACTCCCCTGCTCCTCACCACTTGTGTAGAGGTTGAAGGCAGAGACCCTGCCCATGTCCCTGAATTCTGCTGAATTAGTGTTCTGCATCTTCCCTTTCCTGAGGACTTTCTTTGCTGCCATTAGAAGTACCATTTCCTTATGAGCATAAATGATGGCTGTGCTTTCCTGGGGAGAGTGACAAGCCATGCCTGGCAGGTGTCGGGGGAGAGGATTCTTGTTTCACAGAGGAGAGGCAGGCAAGAAAGTGAAGGTATGAGTGACAGCCCAGCCATCAGGCCCAAGGAGGAGAGGTCCCTCTAGACCTCGCTTCAAAGAAATAGCTAACAAAACACCAGAGGAGAGCAGGAGCAGTGACCTCGAAGGTGCCCAGCTGCGAGGAAACATCGGTAGGAAGGAGAGGGAAGGATGGCTTGGGAAGAGCAGAAAGGTTTTCACACTATTTTTAAATGGTACTTGGTGCCTCTGTAGCACTGCATTTGAAATGTTCAAGTCTCTGCAAGCTGTTAATGAGCTTCGCACCACTCATTATTGCAGCCTTCATCAACAGCCGAATAAACACCATTGCGAATGGGCTGCATGGAGCTCCCAAGGAAGGTGGTGAGCGGAGCCATGCTGGCTTCCTGGGGTGGGTTGAGCCTGAGGAGATGGCAGCACCCATGTGGTGACAACATACCGTAGCAGCATTGCAGATTTCAGGCTTGCCATCCCTGACCCTCCAATATCAGTACCTCTCTTTTTTGGGAGAGACTCGAGCCTCACTCAGGGGAGGCCTGGGATGAACTTCACACTGCTGTAAATGCCAGCACTTTTTTCCCTGCAGACCAGCAGTTTTGCAACTCTGCTGAGGCTTAAAGCTCCCCAGCAGCTGGGGTAGCAGGCTATGGAAGGCTGTCTGATGATATTACCCTGACTGTGCACGCTTTTATGGGCACATGCGCATCTTCATCCCAAAGTGGTAACATTGAGGTGCCTTTGGCAACTGAGGGAGGGTGAAGGTCCATACAGATGCTGAGAGAGAAGGAGCCACGATTAGACTGACGAAGGACAGGCAATAGCAATTTTGAAGAAAAACAATAACAATTTTAGCAGTAGATGACATCCTGTTTGTAAAGACAGCAGAAACATTTGTTATCTTTTCTGCCAGAATGGCCAGGTCCCCGTTTATTGATGTTATCTTGAAGATGACAGAAAAGCGTATTAATCTACCTGAAATGAGAATCTGGGCATCAAGAACAGCAGTTGACACTTTCTGAGGGACAGAGTGATTGAAATCAATCATATTTTATGACTCTCAGCAGTTTCTGTAAGCAACTCGAAGATCCAACTGCCCCACTACTGACAGCTTTCCCTGAATGGCTGCAATCCAGCTGTCAGAAGCCGCTCCTCAGCTCAAGTTGTCCTTGCAGTAACAGTGGCAAATTAACGAAATCATATGACCCCTCCACAGAAATGTCTGATTAGATGCGCAGTAGTGTGAAGAGGCAGAGGTGACTGAAGACTAAACTGAATTTTTTCATCCCAAGGCCAAGGCATGCTAGCCAAGGTACCCCTGACACACGAAGGGTGAGCTAGAGGAAGGAGAAGAGAAAGGACTGAGATATGTGTGCTGCAAGTGGAATGGGAAGTGACACTCTGAACAACACAGCCATGGAGTAATTTTGCCTGGAAGGAACCTCTGGAGTTCACCTATTCCAACCCACCTCTCACAGCAGGCCCAACTTGAAAGTGAGAGCAGGTTGCTTAGGGCCTTGACAAGTTGACCTCTGAATATCTCCTCCAGAGATGGAGGTCCAGCCACCTCCGGGGGCAACATTTCCCAGTGATGAACCATGCTCACTAGAGGTTTTTTTTTCCTAATGCCAAACCCCCATGTCCCTTGTTGCATCTTGTGATGGTTGCATTTTGTCCTTTCTCTCTGTACCTCAGAGAAGAGTCTGGCTCTCCCTTCTCTATAACCCCCATCAGCTAGTGGGATCCTGCGATTATTTTCCCCCTTAACCTGCTCTTCTCCAGGCTGCACGAGCCCACCTCTTTCAGCCTCACCTCACCTGTTATATGCTCCAGGCCCCTAATTGTCTTGGTACTTGTCTGCTGGCCTTGTCCCACTCTGTCCAAAGCTGGACACTACTCCTTATGTGGCCTCACAAGTGCCAAAGAGGCCTAATGTCTTCTCCTGGCCTGTTGCTATGCTCCTGCTAGCGCAGCCCAGAGTGTGGTTAGCCTTCGCCTTTGCCGGGGGTTCTGCTGGCTGCTGTGCAGCCTGTTGCTCACCAGGGTCCGTCTTTCCCACAGAGCTGCTCCTGAGGCAGCTGGTCCCCAACCCGTGCTGTTGGATGAGCTTGTTCTGCTCCAGATGCAGGTCTTTGATGGTGTCCAGTTTTTATAAGTTAATTTTCTAAGATTGTTGAAGTCCCTCTGAACAGCAGCCCTAACATCCAATGTGGTGACCACTGCCCACCAACACAATTTGGTTCCGTCCACAGATTGGTTGAGAGTGCGCTCCATCAACAGCTCCATCATCAGCTCCAACCTGGCTGTTGATGATGATGTTAAATAGTATCAGCCCCAGTATCAACCCTCGAAGACAACTGCCCTTAACAAGATGCCAGTTAGACTTTGAGCTGTTGATCACTACTCTCTCACTCCGATGTTCCAACCAGAAGAAGCTGTCTTGATGCCCTTCTCTCCTCTCTTCCAATTTTTATTTCCCTCCATGTGTAGTCTTTTACCTGGTTTGTATTGTATGTGAAGGTGCAGAAGATGATGGACAGAGTGTGCAAACATATTCCAACATCACATGTTTTCCTTTAAAGTAACATCTCCATTCATATGTCTGGCAGCACTGCCTGTGCAATTCCCTTCTGGTTTATTAATATTATTGGCAGGAGACATCAAAAATTCCTAAGAAATACAAAAAAACATGACAGTTGTCTCGGCAGGTACCAACCTCACATGCAATGCACATACTCTCCTCTATTGCTAAAGCCAAAGAGGGGCTGCTTATTACTTGTTACCAACTTACTTGCATAGATACATGCAGAGATCCCACTCAAGAGACTCAAAGAATGACATTGTTGTTTATCAATGGTCCAAAGGCAGCAGAAAACCTCCTCCAGTATGCCTCAACTCTGACACCCAAGGCCTGTCTAAAGCATTCAGCTCCACACCACACAGGGTCCTGCACTTCCACTGGGGTCATTAATCAGTGCTTCGCTATCAAGGTGATGTGGGGCAGAGCCAAGGAGAGAGAATGCGAGTGCAAAGGTGCCAATTAGGGCCAGGTGGGATGTGAGCGCCTGTCCACCATGACAGAGACTTTGTTTAAAATGTTGACTTGTGCTACCCATTCATAGAAAGCCCATTTGATGGGTGCATTGATGGAGCTGATGGCAATCTGAGCTGCCTGCTGTCAGATGTACAGCTGCAGCCTGAGCTGATGTCTCTGATACTGTACCTCTGACTTCTTCTCTCAGCAAAAAGTGACAAGACAGAATCATGGTAAATCCAGAGGGTTAACAAAGAGAAAAAAACACCATTGTGGTCTGATGTATTTGTGTATGGCAGCTTTTTACCATATACAGTTACTGTGCTTGTGCTTATGAAGCGCAAAGCATACAGGCATTAAGCACAAGTATTTCATTTTTTCCACAGACTTCTCCTAAACAAAGATATGCCTGTTACATACCAGGCTGAAATCAGAGCCTTGGGGGGACTAATTTTCAGTCCATGCTGTGCTCTGAACCAGTTTTGAACTAGCAAAGTCCCCTTATCCCAGCATACAAGGAGGAATGCAGGAGTACAGGGATGAAAGCCTCTCCGTGCCTGGGCTGGTGAGGGCTCTGCAGCCAGTGGGGTCAAACACAACCACCTCCTCAGCTCTGTCAGCTTGGGCTGGCTTTGAGGCAGCACGCTGGAATGTCAAAGTGCTTGGATCAGGAGAGGGTCCCTGAGGGGATGTGAGGAAAGTAATGCAGGCACCAGCACGCTGCTGCAGTTGCCGTAGCTCAAACTTCAGCCAGCACAGCACGCGCCAGCCGGCTCACATCCTCATCCTGAGCGTTCCTCTCAGAGAGAGGCATGTAATTAATGAATTAGTCAATAAAAACATACAGTTGGTTATTGTTTTTTGGTCACTAGTCATCATACAGAGCTGTATTTACCCAACACCACTAGAAAGATACCACCAGAAAGACCTGACCCCACCCTGTGCTGCTTGCCATTGGGTTGACTGCCAGCCTCAGCAGAGGTGGCATCAGGCTTAGGGACTGCTGCATAGCTGCACAGCCAGCTGCTTTGTCTTTTGGAAACGGCTGAACCAGTCCAGACCTTTGCTTTGGGGAGATTCTTCAATTAGACATAGGTTTGTTTTTCTCGGGCTGGCTGGAGGCCTTGAAAAACTTCTGGATCACAAAGTAGTGCCCAGCCCTTTCTGCCTCTTGCCACCATTGGCAGAGGGATGCCGGATCTCCATCTCTTTCCACCAGCAAGAATTTAGCAAAGTGGAGTCGATCACTCCTCAGTCCAACTCTTTCTTTCCCACCAGCACAGGAGAATCAGCTCCGCAACTGATGACCCTGGAAGCTTCTTAGGAGGTAGAAAAAAACCGTGTCAATTCTGCGTCCTGATGCCTCACAACTGAGGCTGCCGTAACTAAATATTTTAATCCTTCCCGTTATCTTTGCCTTGAAGAATGTTGTAACATTCCTTAATAAGTTTTAATTCAGATAGGAACAACATGCTCCTGAATGCAATTCTTCTCATGCTCTAACGCACACACTAAATTGTAATATTCAGGGAACTGAATAATATTAGTAACGTGTACCCCTAATTCAAACTATTTAGCAGAAGGGTGGTCTAAATTGAATTTCTGAACCTGCCCTTCATTAAATGCAGCTAGGACCAAAAAGAAGTTGCTGGCCCATTGCAAAATAGCCAGCCTAGAAAGGCCCTAGGAGTTTTGAGTTCTCTTTATCAAACCCCTGAGTGCACAGGAATTTGTTGGCTCTTTCCAGAGTAGCAATGGTTATCAACTGCACTCAGTGTTTACTGATGAGTTTATTATACAGACAGTAGCATTTTTATTATTATATGGCTTGATTTTTTTCATGGCTTTGTTTCTGCCTCGTCAAATGGAGTTGATTGTATTATTTATGGTTCAAATCCAGCCAGAGTTTTCAGTGTATATTACATGAACTTGGTACACGTGATTTCCTCAGTAATTAACTAATTGCCACACAGTAACACCACACGTCAGAAATTTAAGATGCCCATACAAATTTGGAAAAAAGATAGCAAGCTGCCGTATCATCTCAGGCTGTAAACACAGCAGAGGCTTAAATTGACAACAAGTCATCAGCCCTGAGGCAAGAGAAACTCTTTGGCCCTGTTTGACACTGGAGGTTAGCCATGGCAGCTCCTATGGTCCATTTGGGTCTGATCATTTATGAATCAACTATCCTGTTCTAAGAAGAGGGAGACCTGGTCAGTCTGTAGAGGGAGATCCTTTATAGAACAACATGAGTGACTCGTGGGGGATGAGTCTCCTGCTGAGAATGCAGACGCCCTGATGGAGACATCCTGATGGAGACATCCTGATGGAGACTTGGGCAGCGCTGTACTGAGGAGAGCCATAAGTTCACCAGAGTTTGTTGTATGGTCGCTCCTAAGGAGAAACATCAGACCTTACAGTGTATCTATAGCTAATGTCTTCTGCCTCTGTAATCCACAGTTGAACTGAGTCAGAGCCCAAGTCTAGCGCAGCTGATCTTGGTACTTGTTTAAGTTGGCATCAGCACTCCTATTCCAAAACTAAAACAAGGTTTACTTTTTCCCACATGCCCGTTTTTGTGTGTCCATTACATGAGGTGGCAAAGGAGTGTGGCAAGCAGTGCCCTGCAAACAGTCTCTTTCTTTTTGTTTTGGGGTGTTTCAGGTTCTAAGCTGGTGGTTTTAAGTTCTGTAAGTCTACATACCTACTAACCCCACTCTGACCCCTGTTTCAAATATTATCATGAATCCTGCTCTCTGCTCTTCCCTCTCTTACAAAGGGATGATTGAGAAGATCCTGTACAAGCTAAAACAGATGAAGTTTCCTGAGGGAGTTTTTCTGGCACAGGGAGAGAATTAGTCCCTGGGACCTGGCCAGCCTGAGAAGCAGCACAGTGTACAAGGGTGAATAAGTCCACATAGATGAAGAAAATAACATTCTAAATCAGTGAAAAACCAAAAAGAAGGCCTTTAAATTTATTAAGGTGCATGATAAATTGTACTTGTAAGGGATTTGTAGTGATTATAGCTATTATCTCACAGGTATCAGGTATCACTCCAGGTATTGCATAAGAAGCTATGTGATTGGGAAGAGAGATGATTATTTTTTGAGGTTATTCTGTTTGTTTCATCCACTTTACCATACTGCATGCTGTTAAGCCATGTTGAAGGCACTTGTTAATTTTGTACTACAAAGTCAGTAAAAGTTAAAAGAAAATACAAAGCCTGTCCATAGCTGTGTTATTTCTGCACTTCTAGCTGGCCAGTCACTACACTGTGGGAGCCAGAGGTCCTGGGACAAAACCATGTGTGACCAGACCACAATGCACCCACACCTCCAACAGGGCAGAAGTGACCAAAACTGGACAGTCCTTTCTTCTGGGAACCCTATTAGCTTAAACATGCAGTTGTTTACATTTTTAAGCAGAAGAAGGTTCAAATAATTTATTCCATTAGACAGCAGTGAGCCTCCCCTCCCATGCCCCCCATCTGCCTCTGTGGGACTGGGCATCTGCGTTTGGAGGCAGAGTCATAGAATCATAGAATCATAGAGCTGTCTAGGTTGGAAGGGAGATTTCAGATAATTGAGTCGAACTACCAACTTAACGCTGACAACCATCACTAAACCATAGCGTTAAGCACTATGTCTACCCGTCTTTTAAATACCTCCATCACTGAAGATTCCATCACTTGCCTGGTCAGCCTGTTCCAATGCTTGAGAACTTTTTCAGTGTAAAATTTTTTCTAATATCTAATCTAAACAGCCCCTGGCACAACTTTAGGCCATTTCCTCTTGTCCTATTGCCTGTTACTTGAGAGAAGAGACCAACCCCCACCTCTCTACAACCTCCTTTCAGGTAGTTGTAGAGAGTGATAAGGTCTCCCCTCAGCCTCCTCTTCTCCAGGCTGAACAGCCCCAGTTCCCCCGGCTGCTCTTCATAAGACTTGTTCTCCAAACCCCTCACCAACTTCATTGCCCTTCTCTGGACATGCTCCAACACCTCAAAGAGCCTCTGGAGAGCACCAGAGTGGTGCACCCCAGATCACCATGCTGACAGCAATGCCCCAGCACAGCAAAGGCTGCTACCTCTGAAAGGCAACCGATGCTCAAGCCACGACCCAGCTGCCTGTAAGGTTTGAGAGCTGCGGTCAGTCTTAGCTCTTTCTCCATCCTTTACCACCCCTTGTACCTGCAGGTGCTGAAACCTACACCTCGCAATGGCCACGTTCACTTATTATTTTGGAATGCTGCCAACTTTGGAGAAGGTTAATGAAGGAAAGTAACATCTGTAGCAGTTTATAAGTGAGCTAATTCTAAAACATATTTTTGTGGGTGAAGACAAAGTATATCTGTAGATCAACATCTCTCCAGATGCCAAATTCTAACCACCTGCTATCAGCAATGACAGAAAAAAAACCCCAATCTCTTGTACAGAAAAGCATGCAGCAGCCCAAGTATATAGGTAGATATCAGCAACCCCCAGGCTGTACTATTTAAAACAAAAATTAGGAAACTGAGGGGGAAAGCACCTCGCAAAGTTCTTGCTTTACATTAGTTTCCGTGTTTCCAGTACCAGGCAGAAGAATGATATGCAAACCTGCCAATGAAAAGTTACTTGGATATTTATTTTTAAGGAAATGCAAGGCAAGCTTGTGAATGTGTTGTCTTTGCTGGAATACGAATACACATGCTTTAAGATACGCAACAGCATGCTGAGATTTTCTGTTGTTGTCAGATTACATTGAAGATTACAGCAAGTAACTTTACTAATGCATTATTACTGCCATTATTCAAGCCATTCCTTCTTTAGAAGTTACGAAATATGGATAATGAATAGAATCAGAATAAGCACATATTTTCTTTGTTATGTTAATGTCCTGGCTGAAGTCCACCGAAACAGGCTTGTGTGTGCAGCCAATTGTTTTGTTTCAAACCTCTGAATACTTTATACATACAGGCTAGAAAGAGGGCACTCAACACAGATCTGTTCGTTTGATGCTACCTCAGACAGCACAACAGTCCTGTTTGAGAACTCTTTTTAATCAAGACTTTCTTACACTAATGAAAACAATTTCATAATTGACACTTGGAGAAAAGTTCTGCTAGCAATAGGCAATGTGAGAGGTGTCTTTAGACTCCTCCTATAAAATAGTGTATTTGCTATGTTTATCAGAGCCTAATTCAGAGACAAGAAAATATTCAGCTAAGTTATTCTAATAAGCTCTAGTTTCTGTGATGTAAAAACTTGCCCAGACAACAAAAATGCGGTTAAAGCACAAGCTAAAGAGATGGGCAAAATTTCTAAAGGTTGGCCACTAACATCTCTCAAGACATGCCCACCACCTTGGCTTAGGAAAACTGCTGGAAATAGAATTTCCTCCGAGATTCACGGCATTTTTGGTCTGAATTGAATAACACAGTGGTAAGAATATTCTCAGTTCTTCCACCTCCTGTTTTGGTGTCCAAAATTTTAGCCCATCATCTGATCATCATCCAGAAATGCAATTGTATTTTCTCAGACTCCCAAGCTCTTAGGAACCTGGCAAAAGACCATCATGAACAACTTTTTCCCAACAGGGAGCTGGCCGTATCATACAGCTGAGTCTCAAGAGATGCTCAAACACCTGGAAATGAAGGACATGTAAGGTGGCCAAAATAACATAACTTCCCTTCAGTTTTGAAAATTTCCAGGAAGAAGTGATATAGTTTCCTGAAGTGTTCAAATGGCAAGGCCGTTACATCCACAGCATATTCCTATGAACCCCGAGCATCAGCTGTAGCCCTGGCAATTTGATTTGGAAGAACTTCTCATGAGCTGGTTGCATCCACCTGGATTAATAAGAGATGCTACCCTAGATAATCTCTTGACACATGTGATGGTCACCTCTTTACATGCACTTCAATGAACCACCGTAAACATCTCATCGGAGACTCTGGTTCCAAGTGCTATGGGAATTTAGGCTGGTAAAGACACCAGCAGCCTTCACTTTTGTTTTGTTTTACTGACATGGCTTTGGAGCTTCTGAAAACCTCCCCGCTGCCAGCCCTGACACAGCAGCACCATGCACAGTCACACAGGACGTGTGGAGCTCGAGCAGCCAGAGTACAAGTTCCCTCACTCCGTGTCATGATCACATTTCATGTCTGAACTGGACAAAGCACATTTGGGCTGAGTCTCCTGTCTGTAACTCAGCCTTTTGCCTCTCTTTCAAGACTGACAACAAAAGTGCACGCTAGCATCAGTTGTGATATTAATACCTTTTAGAGACATTTCTAAGTACCTAATTGGAGTATGACAGCATACAGCCTCACCACATCTAGGCTACCAAAAACCTGCTGCTTTCTTCACTCCCTGCAGCTCAGGGAGGAGTGTAGGGAGTGGGGCAGGGAGGAGGAGGGAGGACTGCTGCTCAAAACATGTAAGGTACAACCAAACCCCTGAATCCTCCTCCTTCCCTGTCTTTTACTTTATTCTTAAGCCAGAAGCAGTTACTGTCTTTCTGAGCACAATGTTAAGTCATCAAAGGTGTTGTGCCTGCCAAATTGCTCACTGAGGACAGAGTTCCTTTGAGCGGTGCTCCTCTGGAGCCATTGCCTCCTCAAAGAACAACGCTGACGCCACACCAGGTAGCCAAACAGGAGAACTAGTTCCCAAGGATTTGCAGGCTGTGGGATCCGGCATCTGATTCTGCTTTTATACCCCTGTGTAAATCATCGGTGATACCTGACTGTTAGCAACCTTAGGTCCGGGCTCACGAATGGAGACATTCCTCCTCAGCTTCTACAAGGAGCTATAAAAGTGCAAACCGTTTGATGAATTCTCCTATACAAAATTTTCAGAACACAGAAATAGAGACCTGAAATTTCACTTTGGGGCTGGCCAGAACCCATGTGTTCAAGGGAGGCCCCTGGAAGTGACAAGAGAAAGATGCAGAAACCCATGTTAGACCTTTCACCCGAAGCTGTCTGCTGTGCCAAGACTGCTGCTTCACCTGCCACATCCTGCCTGCCCTTTTCTTCTTGCAATATCCCAGGCTGGAGCTGGCAGAGGCAAGCGAAACTCTCTCTGAGCCATACTGTGGATGAGAAGCTTTCTTCAAGGGAGTTATCCTACTCAGGGAATCTGGCAGTCCGTAAATCACTAGCCTAATGTCCATTGTAAATTAAGGCAGAATCATCCAGGCAGAAAACTCCAGTGGCTGAACATTTCACGCGTTATAAATAGGAGTAGTTGCCTTTTACAACATGAAGTAACCAAGAAACAACAAGACATCCCTTACATTGTGGCTACAGAGACTCCCTCCTTGCACCTGGAGGAAGCACTCGCTGTAATAATATCATATATTTTATGATCAATGCTTAGGCTTCAAAGACAAATTCAACTCCTTTTTCTTGGCTGCTCTCGGGTGAAATTGAGTTTGGTGTTCACTTCCTGCACTAGAGAGGGAAAAAGGCTTTGTGCATTGCTCTTCTTTTATCAGTGTGGAAGAGAAACAGATTTCAATTTAACATTACCCTGGCTCCAATTCTTACCAAAACGCCATTGAGCCTGCTAACAGATTAATACTTAATGACAGACCAACGGAATCACCCAAATCTGACTCAAGGCCTCTCCAGGGTCACGAGAGAGCCCTATGGACCTGGCTTGGAGCAGGCTGTCAGCAGAATATAGGGCACGGATGGCAGTGACTCTGGCTTCCAGGACGGTCTCCCCATCTTCTGTGCAATTTAACCCAGTCCGCTCTCCCAGCCCTGGCTGTCCAGGGCTCTGGCACAAAGTAGAGAAAACTCTGAGACAACATTCATTTTAACACCATTGCTCCCCGCCTCCTACCCCATCTGTCTGCAGCTTGAAGCAGCAGAAATCAGCTGCTCAGAGGTGTATCTCTGGAAACAAGTCAGATGTCTGACATTAATGAGTTGTGTCGCTGGTTTTTCATTCTTAAAACAGAAATTGGTACTCCTTCATGAACAGCGATGGTTCTTGAGTCACATCTGGCCATGCTAATCTGCATGTTGGGCCCTCCTGGGACATGTAACAGCCAGCTCCACCTGGGATGGGAAGCCACGTGGGACCACCAGCAGATGTAAAAGTACATCAGCCCAGAGCTCCAGGAGGAATAACTGAACAGTGCCTGTCACGCCCATGCTCTCCACCTCTTCCCTGTTGCTGTAGCTGCACTCATATCCTCCTAGCCCTCACCTTCTACTTTTTAAAAAGCTCTAGGCATTCACAGTCAACTGCCTTTGAAGCTCCCCTGGTCTTCCCATGCATGCACAACTCTTGCTGTTGTCTGAAATGACAAAGTCAGTGGCCTGCAGTGTGAGCAGTCAGGTCAGGAGTCTTCACTGCAGCAGTTCTACTTAAGTGGTAGGAAAATGTCATTCCTGCCAGGAAAATATCATTCCTCCTTATACTCCATGGGGACATCACAGTCTCACCATGTTTCTAGGGATTTTTTTCTATGTTTTCCTCACTTTTCTTCTGTTTATGTCCCAGATATCCAGCCTTTGCTCATTCATGAACAGCACTAAGCAGAAGCATGTTCAAAGTAATGAATATCATGCTTTCCTCTCCCTATTTGCTTCAGTCTGTAAATTTCTAATTTCCCTTGGATGACGGCAACATCAGAGGGTCTCATGTTGTTTTCAGACATGGATGGGGTAACCCACATTCCCTGCGAACCACCGGGGTCTTCACAAACTACCCTTTAGTGTCTTTAATCCATGACCTAAGACCAGAGTTCACCCAAGCCATTAGCAAGCATGACAGCAGCTCAGCAAAAAACTGATGAGCACCCTACAGACAGGCAAAGCGGAGGCAGAGTGTTTGCATTGCAGAACATCCAGAGGATACATAACCATGACTCTGTGCTGAGGAATTTGCTATCATTGCCCATCAGTGGCTCTACTGGTTTACATCAGCTGCCAGCTTGATCCCATATCTCAAGAACTGATGTGGTGTATGAAGGACCTGAAAGTCACAGCAAGCAGGGAGGTACCCAACTCCACTACGCTCAGTAGGGGTTAGACAATAAGGACCACAGAGTTTAAATGCTCCGGCTGCAACATGTGCTACAGGACTTCACATGACTCCTCAGGATCAGCACAAGGCCTCCTCAGATCTGGTAGCTGACAGATGTGGTGAAGTTACTCGCCTGGAGCCTCTCAGGCTGCCTGGCTGCAACTGCCACATGGGAAATGCATGGGACTCTGCACCCTCCCGCAAGACATTAATGGGAGAGGTGGAGATTACAGTAAATCTGTCTGATCATTTGCAGATTCATAGCATGGGGTTTTTTTCAATTTGCGCTCTCTATCTTCACTGTGTCCCTTTTCCCTCAGCAGTGGTGATGCTTCTCCAAGACTATCGATGAGCATTTTTTAAAGCCTCAGAAGATGAAGTCACTGTATGAAATCCTGCACTTTTTAAATCTAAAAGGACATTTGGTATATGGTTAGAGACTGTTATAAAACATACACGTTTGGTCCCAAATCCAGTCTTGGAAAACTCTTATGTTCCTTCCCTAAAGGATAAGAGCCAGATACAGATTGGAAGTTGGGGACAGCATGGTTTCCCATTCTGAAAACAGGTCTCCTCTGCCATGAGACTAGCAGTGGGTATTCATACTTAACAACAAAATCTGTTTTGACAAAAACGTTGGGAACTCAAAATATAGCATTCAGGCTTCGGCTGGTTTGGCTTTCTTCCACTGCAGTGCCTGAAACAGCCTTCTGAAAAAGGGAAATGGACATTTTCTCAGCAATAATCAAAGAAACTCATGACTTCACAGAGACACTGTGACTTTGACTGTCATCTGTGTAATGAGGTAAGCAATAGAAACAGCATGTTTTCTGCTATTACGCATTCGGTGTGTCAACATATTCACCTCTACATACCTTACACCATCCTGTGTATATTGGCTGAAACTCAATTACTTAGAAAATCTATGGAAAAAGTGCCTGACCAAAAAAATGAAATGTGGTGTAATCCTAATAACTCCTCAGTAACCTTACATAGCTCTTATCACAAACTCCCCACTCATTTCATTTTGCTATTAAATCCCTCGTGCTTTCTCAGGCTACTTATCCTTGCAGGCTGGAGGTCAGGTTGCACCCAGAGTGGCAGATTTTTCTCTGATAGCATGACCAATATGAGGGAGATTCCCTGCCTTCAGCAAGTTTTTAAAATGAGATTATTGATTTCACTTGGCAAGTGATTCAAAGTAGATCACCTGACCAGAAGCGCTGGGATTCCATTTGAGGGGTAAGGACAAAAGGTGAATGTTTTTCTATGGAGTGATGAAGAGACCAAGCAAAGAAAGACTCCTCTAGTTCTGCAACGCCCAGCTCTGCCTTGGACATTATAGGAGAAAACAGAGCAACAGAAGCCCCAGTTCTTTTTGAAGCTCCTTGAGTTGTGGTTGCTTAAATACGTTAAGATTTAAAACATTCACCTCGTACAAGATTGCCTTCTCTACATTGATTATCTGATCTAGGCATTGAGACCTTTAAATGCAAAAGGATCTTCATCTCTGAGTCTGTGGCGTACATGGAAGGAAGGCCAAATGATCTGAAATACAGGACAGCCCCAAAAGGAGATTCTCCTGTGAGATTTGACGTATAAACTGTTACACTATCTCATAACATCACTGTTTCTAAAACTTACCCTGGGTAAGCTACCGGAGAAATACATGTAAAAGAAGGAATACTTAGGGGCTAAGGGTAGTCTTGCAAAAAACAACTCATTTTGGAGAAACAAATATGGTTTCTTCATAGGGGATATCACACACGCTGTTCCCATAATCACTGTCGGATTACGGGTCATTTGTATCCCTCAAGCCAGTGCCTGGCACCAGCACACTCACCTCTGGTCAGCAAAACCAAAGGTGCTCTGCCCTCTGGTTTCTGGAGGGATTTACAGAACTCCAGGCTCCACAGAGCTGGGCTACGGCACCAGTTTACATCAAAGGCATGGTGCTTTCTCCTTCCAGATTGAAAGCAGTGCCTTTCAACGCCTGTTTCTCTTCAGGGAATGCATGTAGTTCCCTCCAGACTCTGAAGAAAGGAGTCTCAACTCAGCCGGTGCAGCAGCACGGCCTGCCCCAAGCACAGCCCCCCGTTAGTAAGTCAAAATAATCATATTCCCAGCCAAACTCTTCGACAGGTATAAACAGGAGAAGGGGAGGAGCCTTTGCCCTCTCTACAGATCGGTGGCTAAGACACTCCAGCCTCCTGGGATTCAAATCTATGGCACGCATCCCAGGCTGCAGCGAGGGAGCCCAGAGCATGAAGAGGGAGAGGCAAGCAGAGCGGTTGCTCTTACAGCTCCTCTGCCTCTTGAGATCCTGGCTCTGTTCCCCAGCGTAATTTCCATTACCTTGAAGAACGATCCAAACAACTCCAGTAGCATGATCAAAAGAGTATGAGAGTGTGAAAAAGATCCAGAGGTGATTCAGTATGTTGGTGCCATGAAGGCAGAAATGTACTGACGTATCTCGGTTGTTCCCGTTCTCCCCTGCCTCCCAGGAAGCCAGTGGTGCTGCTGGAGGGGCTCTGAGCACCAGCTCCCCTTCAGTAACACAGAAAGCACAACTCCCCTTAATGGATTTTCTACAATTGCTGTATTTGGCCACTTTGTCCCCCTTTGGAGAGAGCAAATCCAGAAACGTTTCACTGTGTTCACATTGCTGTGTGTTAGAAATAACATCCTCTGGAACCACAGGAGTTAATTTCCACACACAGTTATTGGCTTTTGTATATTTTTGCTCTTCAGAAATTTTCATCTGTGGAGTGTAAGGCAAAGGCATAGGAAAAAATCCCTGTCATTGCCTTCTTTTTTGTTTGATGGTGCTTTTGCTTTGCTGCTAATGTCATTTACAAACTGATCATAGTAATGAATTCATTTATTGGTTACTTGCATCACATAGCATATTGAGTTTCATTACAAGTATCCAGAAAACATTTCTATTCAGATAATCCTTTATGGCCTTAATGTTCGAGGATCAATTTGTCTCACAAGATGAAACAGAGGTCAGAAATTCAAAGCAATGTGACAACACTCTGTTATTCCACTTATTATTATGGCAACATGCACTGGTACCACAAGTGTTAAGACTTGCATAAACATTCCAGTTTTAAATCTTATTTTTAGAGATCTGCAGCTCAGTCATAGAGATTTGCTGTAGGCAGAACTTGTCATACAAATATTCAGCCTAGAACTAATCTTCTTTAACGTGTTTTAACATCTTCCAAAACAAACAAACAAAGACTTCAGCACTTTTAAAATCACAGTTCTCTGTAACTTGATCAAAACACGGGACTTGATTCAACGACAAGCAGCTCTAGTTTGAAGCTAATATAAAGTATAATAACATTATATGGATTGAGTTAGCTAGAAGTAAACTAGAATAACACACTGGTAGATGAGGCTCAAAGTCTCTTTGTTTATTAGATACACTATTAGACCCTCTACTAGATTCTACTTTAACACCAGCTTGAAGCCACCTGAACTCTGCTCCTCATAATAACCTGGTTGAAAAGGATATAAATTCTGTGTTATAAAAATACGTTTCCAAATGATCATATATCATTTACTGAGGCAACCAACAACCTTCAAACTTGTCTGAGCCAAGATAAGTTAGGAGAATGCATCTGACATCTCCTGTTCTCATTTATTCAAAATGAAAAATCACCTTTGATGGATAACACCTTGTGTAGAACACAAACCAGGACTGACTTCAAATAATCTGAACGCTGATCTTGTTTGCTAGCTAAAGCAGGTCAAGGTGTTTCTTATTTTCTTCAAGATGCTCATAAACTTTCATTTAAACGTTAAAGGCAACAAAAGTAATGAACAAGGAAAACTCTGGAAAACAGACTATACTGCAGAACTCTACACCTGAGCGCCTTTTTTGGTGCTCCTCTCAGGTTGAAGAGAGAAAAAGAGGTCCTGTCAGTGGGTGACTCACCTCAGAGAAGCTCCATGGTATTGTTCAGCTGAACCACCCTCTGAAAAACTCTTGTTTTCCTTTTTCAGCTATTAAGAAAATGTACACGATGAGCTCAGATGTAGGAGGCTTCAATCGGAGAGATCTTCCTTGGGAATCTGTGGTAGGAAGACAAGTGAGGGATTGCTACCCAGCACCCTTCTTGGATTTGCAGTAAATAGCAATAGCGTGTTTGAAAACAGTCTTAAACTAAAGAAGGTTATTTTCCTTTTAGTAACCACACTCCTCTGGGGAGTTTCAGCTAACGTGGATCTCACAGAAGGTGTACGTATGTGTTTTTTACTTCCACTTCTGCCCAACACCGACAGTTTTGACTGTGTTCAGGACCATGCGTGCATCTGTGGATGTCTTCACCCTTGTCGCCATCTCCACAGATGACATAAATAGCAAAGCATCTCCTACCCTCAAACCACAGCCAGACAAAATCCCAGATGTAACAAAAAAGAAAAAAAAAAACCCACCACATTGTTGCATGTCCTTAGAGCATTTGGGTTGGTGGGAAAAGGAAGTAAAGTGGCAAAAACTACAGACATACTGCATGCCCCTGGATGTATGAGGTAATTAACTGTACTGGTAAGGCTTCAACTGGAATGTTGTGTTCAGTTTTGGACTCCCTGTACAAGATGGATAGTAATAAACTGGAGAGAGAGCAGCAGAGCTCTCCTAAAATAGTCAGGGACCTTAAGCATAGGGTCAGCTGAGACAATTGGGCTGGTTTAATCTTCTTTAATCTGATAAAGAGATGAAGGGATGATTTAATAGTAATCTACAACTATTTGTAGGGTATTTACACACACAAAACAGCCAAAATCTTGGTATTGCCAGATACAAGGGGTAACAACCACAGATTGTGGCTTGGGTGGACATTAGGAAAAAAACCCAACACTCTACTGGGGAATAATACAGGGTACCCAGGGAGGCTGTGGAATCACCATCCTTGGAGGTTGTAAGGCTTGGCTAGACAAAGCCATACCTAACCTGGTACAGTGGCGGTGCTAGTTCAGGAGGTTGGACAGGATGACCTCCAGACATTCCTTCCAGCCAACATTTCTGTCACAAACTATAAGTCCTGTTAATTGACAGTAACTGAAACAGCTTCAAAAGGAAATGTGGTTGCTCACAGGGGAGGAAAAAATGTCTATGCCTGTATGAAAAATGGACTCTGGACCCTGCAAATCCATACAGGCCAAATGAAGAAAATGCACTTACAGATGAAAGAGACCGTTCACTTTTCTGGCAATGTTGCTTTAGTAAATTTAAAGTCATCAGATAATTTGCAGGGAACAAAAAGCAGCCTCACTAAAAATTGAAGTTCTCCATATTTCCTGCTCGGAGTTGGAATATAAAGTCCCAAACATACAAGGATCATAGAGGAGGACTTTTTTAGACAACACAATACCTTATACATATTAGGGGTTAAATATACTTTCAGAGGGACAGCTCTTCAGCTCTACAGCCGACTGCTTGGGATGCCAGAAAAGATAGTTCATGCACATGGAACATAACTCCTACGGTTACTTCCAAAATAACCTAGAAACCCTGAACCTATTTGTTTGCCACTAGGTAAAGTTCTACAATCAAGTTTTCAATAGTCTCAGGGCTTCTGTGATAGTTTATTAAAAAGTAAAACCACATTTAAAAAGAAAAAAAAAAGAAAAAAGAACCCTATTTAGCCAGTGAAGAACAGCTGGCTGAGGAATACAGTTTTTCCTCAAAATATCTGGTTTCTTACGCTGCTTTTCCTTGTAGATGACTCTAATGAGACTAAGCTGTTTACATTTTTTCAAACCCACTTTATTTCCTGCATTTCCAGCTGCAATCCACAGTTTATGCTCAACACTGGTACCACCAGATTTTCCAGAGTTGTTATATGGCCACAAGCAAATATTTCAAAAACACTTAGGTAAGTGGGAAGGATAGCTAGTATCTCTTGTATTTGTTCATTCACTGTTTACTGCAGGCACGTTGTGTGTTATGGACTGTTTAAAAGGCTACAGGAGGACAGCAGAAAGGCAAGCTGCTTTACTCTGGCATGCAAGAAAGCAGGCTGCTGTGGCACATGGGGCAGGTGAAAGCCACCGAAGGAAGGGGGGGAACAGAGACCAGGGAGCCTGCAGGCTGGCTGGAGACTCCCCAAAAGTCTGGGACTCCCACCAGCCTGCATTGGTGGAGTTTGCAGTCCTGAGGGCTATGGGTCAGGTAGAAGAGTAAAGACTTCTAGGATAGCAAACTTACAGCTCATGAAGGAGTTAATCAATAAGAACCCCTGGGAAACTGCCCTTGGGACAAGGGAGCAGGACAGAGCTGGCAGATCTGTAAGGATGCTTTCCATAGAGCACAAGAGCTCTCAATCCCCAAGTGTAAGAAATCAGGAAAGGAAAGTGAGAGACCGGCATGGCTGAGTCAAGATGGGTTCAAGTTATGTCAGGGGAGGTTTAGATTGGATATTAGGAAACATTTTTTCACTGAAAGGGTTATTAAACATTGGAATAGGCTGCCCAGGGAGGTGGTGGATTCACCATCCCTGGAGGTGTTTAAAAAAAAGGGTAGAGGGGGTACTTAGGGACATGGTTTAGAAGTGGCTTTTGTCAGGGTAGGTTAATGGTTGGACTTGATGATCTTAA
>VXBH01006004.1:500135-640044 GCA_013400035.1 Rynchops niger | reverse complement strand
GGATGCCATCCAGAAGGACCTGGACAAGCTTGAGAAGTGGGCCCATGTGAACCTCATGAGGTTCAACAAGGCCAAGGGCAGGGTCCTGCATCTGAGTCGAGGCATCCCCTGATATCAACACAGGCTGGGGGAGAAGAGATTGAGAGCAGCCCTGCCAAGAAGGACTGACTTGGGGGTACTGATGGATGAAAAGCTGGACATGATCCAGCAATGTGCACTCGCAGCCCAGAAAGCCAACCGTATCCTGGGCTGCATCAAAAGCAGCATGGCCAGCAGGTGGAGGGAGGTGATTCTGCCCCTCTACTCCGCTCTGGTGAGACCCCACTTGGAGTACTGCGACTCAGCCCTCATCACAGGAAAGATATGGACCTGTTGGAGCAGGTCCAGAGGAGGGACACGAAAACAACCAAAGGGCTGGAGCACCTCTCCTATGAGGACAGGCTGAGAGAGTTGGGGTTGCTCAGATTCTGGAAAAGAAGGCTCCAGGGAGACCTTATAGCGGCCTTCCGGTACCTAAAGGGGGCCTACAGGAGAGAGGGGGCAAACTTTTTAGCAGGACCTGTTGCAATAGGACAAGGGATAATGATTTTAAACTAAAAGCGGGTAGATTTAGACCAGATAGAAGGAAGAATTTTTTTACAATGAGGGTGGTGAAACACTGGAACAGGTTGCCCAGAGAGGGGGTAGGAGCACCATCCTTGGAAACATTCAAGGTCAGGTTGGACGGGGCTCTGAGCAACCTGATCTATTTGAAGATGTCCCTGTTCATGGCAGGGGGATTGGACTAGATGACCTTTAAAGGTCCCTTCCGACCCAAACTATTCTATGATTCTATAAAAGGAATAGGAGATTTGCCTGTAATAAAAAGACACAAATAACCTGCAAGCTGCCAGGGAAAAGTGCACTTTCTCAGGTGTCAAATGAGACGATGCAATCTGTGAAGCTGCTGAAAGCGCCACAGGACAAGCAAGAGGAAAAAGCCAGCCCTCATGGGCAGGGGGCAAAAATTTGGTTGTGAACACTAGGAAAAAAAAATATGTCTCCATCATAAGATCAGAGTATCTCTGTCAGCAATTACCTTCCTCTCATCTGTATTCTCATCAAGTCAAGCACTGGAGACGGGAAGCCCTTTTGATAGTTCAGGCATAGTCCCTTCAAGGAAAAGGTGCTGGTATGTCTGTGTCTCTGAGCTTCTCTGTTTCCCGTCAGCACAGCTTAGCAATCTCTCTCTCAACCACAACACTGACTAACAGGGTTCATGCCATTAACAATAAGTGAGCATTTCCACTTTAACAAATGCAGCCTGGGTATTTCTGAGAACTTTGCTAGATATGAAAAATAGTGATTTTTTTTTGGAGAGAATTTGTAACATTTCCTGTAAAACATGTGGACAAGTCACTGTTACCATATTGTTATCCATTCACTGCAGTGTGGGTTGCCGTCTGCGTGGCTTGACAGCGAACCTGTGGTGCATCCAGGAATTATACACGGGCCTGTTAAATATGCAAGCCTCGTTATTTCTCTCTTTTCCTCTCTAAGAGGATTATTAAAGCATTTCTATGACATGATAAAAACATTTCAAAAGGATGCTCATCTGTGCTAGTCTCAAGATTGCTTTCACTTTCTCTCCTTAGGTTTCTTTCAGAGTCTTTTCTATTTTATGTTCGGTTTATAGAAAAAAAATATATAAAAATCAGCAGCTGAACAGCTCTGGGTTGCTCTGCGATAAACTAGGACAGGCCGGAAAGGAAGGTACTGACACACAGTCTTAGCAAGAATTCACATTTCAAGAATCCAAGAGGATTTTATGCATGAACCTTAATAAGGCTATTTACGGATGATGAGACTCTCCTGTCAGCATCCCTCTAAAGTTTCTCTGTATAAATATCAACAATCTTGCCGGACAATTGGCAAGACGTTAGGAGGCTTACTGCATGCTGTGCTATGAAGCTATCTAGTTTTGAAGAGCAAATGACTCATTTAATAGATATGGTTCTGTTGAAAGAACATTCTTCAGAGCTTAGTAAGAGGTTTGCATTAACATTAGAAGTTAATGAGCCAAAAAAACTGTGCACTACTGAGGTCATGGTTAATAAAGACAGACTTCAATTTTGTTTTCATATCCTATTTTCGGCCTAATCACTTGACCTAATTTTTAAACACGATATGGATGTAATTTGCCATTCCACACAAAAAGACTGATTCTTTTTCCCAGTTTTACTCTTTTCAGTAAATTCAATGATATTAATCCCGATTTACACCGGAGGAACTGAATACGTTTGCTGATATTTTCAAAGTCGTCAAGCACCCAGCCCACAAAGCACAGCCCAATTTAATGGTGCCATTTGGAGCTTTTCTGGCTAAACGATACACAGCTTCTGTTGGCTACGTAACACTAAAACACATCGGAATGAGCCCATCGGTTGCTTTCTCCTCTGAACAGCAGATTATTCATCCCTCATTGCCCAAGCCAACACAGATTGGAATCAATGGAACGGCATTTCCCTCATTGGAAATGAGTCTGTATGCAAACTGAAAGCATGTTGAACAAATTTTTATATTAATTAGTGCTTATGTTTAAGATCCCCGACTCATACACAAGCATTTCAGCAAACAGGCTTTGGATTGTTCAAGCGCTGAGCCAGCCTGAAGTTCCTTTTTAAATTTCCTGACAGGAGAAGGCGCAGAAAAGAACAAGACACAATATTTTTACCTTTCAGCTGTATTTCCTACAAAATGAAGACATTGCAAGTCTGAAGGAGGTTTTTGTTTTGTGCTAATTTTTACTGAAACCCTCACTGAGAAGCTCAGCTTTTAGCAAAGGAAGGGAAGACCAAGAATCTGGGAGCTGCATGGCAGAGGATAGTCAACCTTGAGCACAAACTGCTTAGAAGTTGCACTAGTGGTAGAATATTATTCCTAAAGCACTGTTCTTACACGCAAAAGAAACATTTCCTTTTGAAAAGAAACACTGCGTCTTGGGTTTGTGAAAGGGACATCCATCACCTTGACCAGAACGTCTGTGTAGAGGGAGAAACACAGCATTGATGAGAACACGGATATCTCAGGTTTCCACAAAAAAATTCTTCAGAAAATATTATCTATCAAAGTTATGCCTGAGCTGAAAGCAAGACTGCAGTGTTAGTGATAAAGAGAACCTCAGGTGGCTAGACTAGTATTTACTACAGGACTGTCCTAGGGTCAGTTATTTATTGTATTCGTAACAGCTTTGGTCACTTAAATAGTCACACACTTTCACTATTTTCAAAACCAAAAGAAACAAAGGTGAAAAGGAGTGAGATTCTAACACTTCAAATTTGGTTTCAGTATAACCAAGCCCCACCACTTAGATATTGTCATAACTATCCAAGTACTGCAGTCCTCCTCTCAGATTTCTGCTCGGGGTTAACTCATGACAAGTTTTCCCCAAGATATTCTCACAATTGCTTTCTGGGCTCCAAACGGTGAACTTAGAAAAGATAACTTACATGAAAATTTCCTATTTTATTAAAGGTCTAGTCTCCAGACATCGAGTCACCTGTCATCAACAAAAGCACAACTTGCATATGGCCCACGATCACTACTGGTGCACTTCACACATCCCACTTTCTGACATGGCATGGTTTTGTCTCCTTACTCTCCATCGTCTCCCCTTAGATTTATTTAAACACCCCCAGCTGATGTCTGGACACAAAGACACCTGAAGTGGTATCAACAGCATATTCAATAGTCTTGTCTTTTTTTTATGACATTGGTCAAAGAATGCCCATCTGCTGTTTTTCAGCTTTTGAGATTTAATGATTTGCTATGTATAGCAGCAATAACAAAAACAAACAAAAAAGATTTATAGCCTTTCTGCAAAACTAACACATTTGTATTATTCAGCTATCAGCCCCAGTTTGTTCCAATGAGAGCAAGGTCAATATGACTATTACTAGATTAATTTTGTGATGCTATACAGCGAAAGCAGCCTTTAAATATTGATGCTTGGTGAAGGAAAAAGGCTCACGTTAAAAAAATGGAACAATAGACATAAGACTACTTCCCTAGAGAAGTCAATGAAATAAATCAGATTCCAACACTGATATGTTTGAAACCTCCCAGTGATTTGTAACATGGCAGGTTATGAGCAATTTGGCCTGTTCATTCCGTTCTCTGGTCCTGCTATGTCCCCATAAGCTGGTGCAACAGCCAATGTCGGTCGTCTGTCTAAAAGGAGAATCAAAGTAAAACCTAAGAAAATGTCCTCTCTATCCCCCACCCATTTTTTCTTCTTCTTTTTATTTTTTATTTAATTGCTTCCCTGGTGAAGGTTTTCAACATCTGCTAGATACAGTTTTTTTTGGAAATACATGTTCTTGTCTGGCTACTTCACCCATGACTCAAAAACTGATTCAGAAAGCTAGTACTTTGGTAAGAGAGTGAGTGACTTCAGAGTCTGCAAAGATTTACATTTGCAAGGCTGGATGGAATTGTACCTGCCATCTCTTTCTGTTCTGCAGCCACTGTGGAGAACAACGTAGGAGCAAAGGCTCTCTACAGCTTTGTCTAAACCCACACAGACCTGTCCCTGGCTGTCCAGACCAGGGATCTGGATTTACTGCAGGAATTTTCCTTCTGGCTCATGTGCCATTGAATTCTTCTTGAGAGGAAAGCAAGGGAAGGTAGTGCGGGAGTGAAATAAAGGAAGTAACGAGGAATCGAACGAAAAATACAGCCTGCGTGCACAGAGAAAAGAGCTGAGATTAAGATTTGTATTCTTGGCAAATTTATTTCCAGGACTGCTAAAGTATACCTTTCCCTTTCAGTTTGCACAATCTGCTCCCAAACACGCAGAAGCAAGATTTTCTGTGCTTTTGAGCTGAAAGATAACCTTTTTCTTCTAGTCTTTGCTGTGGGAGAAGCTGGGGTGAAGAATAACTTCTTTTGGCAATAATTAATGGTTCTGATGATTTCAAATCATACAACACCAATTCCTAAGTTTCACTGAATTTCTTAGATATTAGAACCAGTCAACAGAGAGCTCAAGAAATGGTGCAACAACATAATGCATATGGCAACTCTTCTCTTTTCCAGTCTAAAAATTGTTTTTCTAAGCAACTGCCCAACAATAAGCTAGTTTATACTACAAATGTTTGAAACATTTTTCCCACATTACCGGATTTGGAGACACCAAAAAAGATGGACTAATTTTAGAATTTATACTAAATAATATGCAGATGATGTATAAAGTTTCTGTTTAAAGCTATCACGTACCTAAACCACAGTATGACTACACTCTCAGGAACAGAAAAAAATACCAAAAATTATCCCTTATGTTTGTAATACTGGTCTCATTAAAAAAAAACCCCACTATACATAATAAAATACAGTCTACATTGTGGGAAATGTCTTAGTAAGGATCCCTTCAATAAAGATCTACATATCAATTAGGGTACCACTTTTAAGCCAGAAGCAGAGCATTTTGTAATTTTGCCATGATTTGTATTTGTCCCTTTTACAGAAGTAGACACCTGTGTCCGCTCTCCTGTTTGGTTTCTGCATCTCAGTACTTCACAGCACGGCCTGCTGGGCTGGGAAGACTTTGTCGACATTTAAAACACTTCCATATTACTGTCTTAATTCGGATCACGAACACATCTTTGAAGTGAATTTCTCAGTCATCCCCACTCACTCCGCTTCGGTTCATATGGATTGGTTTTAAAGCACAGAGCTTCCAGACAAAGCTAAGCCAGAGCCCACCTAACGTACGATTCCAGGCACTAAGAGTTGTCCAGTCATGGGCCTGAAAGATCTCCTCCCACAACCTGGCTTAGCAACACTCTAAACTTTGCCAATGCTCGATCCTAGTTTCTTATGGAGACTTAGCCTTTGCCTCCACATCTAAAACAGGCATTTTCGTTAGAAAAATATATCCGCGAGGATTATTCTTAAAAACCAGTTAATTAAAATGTCCAGTTAAATGGCCCTTACCTATGCCAAAACTGTATTATAGCCTCTGATAAATATTGCATTCACGTGTCATTAAAACAGTAACAGCCAGACTGGAAACTTTTTTCCATGGTGAAAGTTACTTAAGGAAGAACCTTGTGCCTCTGACACAACTGCTTTTGTCAGCAAAAGGAAGAAGAGATTTGTAAATAAAGTTTTCTGTCAATTTTGGAAATAAAATGTTTTCAATTGGATGGGAAAAGAAGATAGCTATTGAAAAAAATCTTTTTCACGCAGCTAGGTATTTGTTTCCAGTAACAGAGAGATAGAGAGCTAAAATGAATATTGCACTATAAACTCTTATACAAACCTAAGAGCATCCCTTCAGAACAAGCTTATTCTCGAGTTCATTTGAGTTAGCAGGGTTTTTCAAAGTGGACAAACCAATCCTCACAGAAACATGTTCACAGACAAATTGCCCGAGTTGTTCCGCACTGTTATTTGGCAAGGTCTCCAGCCAGATGGCTTTGCTAATGACTCCTGTAAGGTGTGTAAATCAGAATCTAGTGTAACACATGACTGTCATGTTTAATTACCCTGAGTTAATACAGCTTAATGGATATTGTTTGGTATGCAAGAGCCAGAGGTTTTGATGAAAAATACAAAGACAAAATAGTCTTTTTCACTTGAATGTAAGGATAGCAAAGCCTTGATTCTCTGCCTAGGTATAACCTTTCCTAACAGCAGTCATTCAGAACAATTACCATAGCAGGGACAGACATTCATTCAACTTACAAAACATTTCTTAGCTGATATGCGCTAACAATGGATACAGAATTTTACTTGCATCAGCGGAATACATTTTTTAACTAGTCAACAATTTTCTGCAGGTTCGCCTGAATGCATTCAGCTGCTGAAAGGAAACTGGGATACAACCATGATCTTGAACTTTTTTTTTTTTTTTCTTCTCTCAGAAAGGTAACGTCAAACATGCTCATGAGCTTCATTTCATTTTGCAAAACCGTACTTTTTTGGAGTAGACTTTAGGCTGAGTACTATACACAAACCAACTCACATACGCTAACACTACAATCAAATCCTCGATTGCTGGCACAAGAAGATGGCAAACTAATTGCTGCTACAATTAATGTAAAATAACATGAGAAAACTAGCACACAAGCCCCCTTTTGAAACCTTTCTTTAGGACGTATTTTTGGGTAAGGCAGTTTTTCTCCTAATTAGTGACCTCCTAGGTCACTAATCAATGCCTGTGAACAGTCAAAATGGCTTCTGTTCCTCGATCTGTGAAGCCACCTCCTCAGTTATAGGATAGGACACACCAAAGTGATCATCTTTGATAATGTTGACAGTCCCTCGATGGTAATGAGGAATCGTGAGAGCTCAGGGGGGGGCTGGACTGTCTCCAGACTGAGAACCTAGAGAGCGGGCTGAAGAGAACCCTGGGGACAGCAGTCATACAAGATATACGAGAGAAAATAATTCAGGTTTAGATTTTTAACATTTATTAAAAAAGCAGGATGTATGTTCATTTCAAATTAACCAGTTAAAAATGTTAAAGCATACAAACAAATCAATTGTGTACTAGCAGCATCCAATTGTTAGAATTTTCTAGAACTCCTCAGTACAGTCTTGGCAAGCTAAAAATATTACAACTTGCGACCAACTGACCTCACCATAGTGCAGATAAAACAAACTTTATAAAAACAACGATTTAGGTTAAATAAGCTTAAATAAAGGTGTTAAATACAAGACACTTGATCAAAGCTTCTGTACAAAGATAAACAAATTTGGCATTGTACAATTGATTGGCTGGCTCACACCATACGTGATTTCAATAGTTAAGCAGTATAACTGTTTAGATGAACATCAACTATACAAAAGTAACTGAAGTTGGGAGTGGGCTAACCCCAGTGAGCCATTTACAAGGCATGTGTAATTTTAGAAAATCAGAACACTGTTTATATTCAGGCACCATTTGTTCCTGCAAATAAATAATCTCTAATGTATCTGCATCCAAACTAGTGTTAAACACATCAGTGCTAACATTTTATAAACACAGCTTTGTGACTATTCACTATACCTCCATTGTTATTGCTATGACAATGTGGACTGTGGAAATAAAACTACTGTACATACAAAAAAATAGAGCACCTTTTAAACATTAAAGTATATGTCTGGTTATTCTTTTTATCTTACAATACTGAAGCCCAAGCTAATGTAAATTGCTTTAACATCTTCACCAGCGCACCTGAAATGCAGGAACTAAAACCCCAAATATTCCTCTTCAGGCAAGCCCCAGCCAGAGCATCTTCTAAAAATGTCTAAAATGACACTAAGGATTTTTTACATTCATCTGCACACAAACAAATATCTGCTATTCTCTGCTTTCTTCATATGAATTTAAAGACGGATTGCCACAGTTCTCTCCCCTTTTCAAATGAATAAAGCTAGATTGAGAATGTAGCAGAAACACCTAAAATGGATTGTGAACACAGTGAAATTATTACCCCGCTGATTCAAAAAAATACAGCTGTTACATTGTTCAAATAAGTATTTTCCAGGGGCTCAGTCATTAGGATTTTTTGTCTATCGTATTGAAAAACCACTCCGTAAATTTCCTCAGTTGAGCAGCTGCTGTTTGAGACTCCTCCTGAAGTCTCATGTTATCTTGTCTCAGATGCTGTACCTCTGCCTGGAGAACTGCCTTGTCCTGTTTTTCCTGGTTAACAAAGATACAAGTTGAGCAAAGTGAGCAGTTGTGATGACAGCATTTTTGTTTTTAATATTTCTGTGCAAGTCATACAGCTATGTTTTGTTGAGCTCCCTAATCCATCCTGATAACTACTAACTGTTACGTTAACTCCTCAAATATGCTCCAACTACCTCATTCATTCTGAGAAAATATTGCAATCTAAAAAGAAAACTAGATGCTGGTTCCATACAAAAATTACAGGACTTTACTCCATTTAACAAAAATATTCAAGCACTAAAAGGATAAGAAGCTTTTAGGTATTACAAACCATATGTGAGCGCCAAAGTCATAAGAAATTGATTTCAAGCATTCATTAAGGAAATAAAATATCTAAGTTCAAAATTTTCCCTTATGTGATCATTTTCTTACCAAAAGCAGTTTCTTTTCTACCAGTCCTGGCATTGTCTCCCGCTCAGAAATTAGACGGCAAATGAGACACAAAGCAAGTTATTGTTACACGATCAAGATACCACAAGGCAACAAGGATGACAAATCTGGAGTGTTAACTACTTAGCAATAGCGCCCGTGTCCATATCCATGTGCTTTGTTAAACCCAAGGTACCATAAATGGAGATAAAGTGCCTCATTGTTTCTGGGGTATGACTATACGTAGGATGGTTATTCTGGAGCAAAGACCCATAAACTAGTTTGCCTTGGGGCAGCTTGTTCACATAACCATTCCCGCCAGACTTTCTGCACCTCAGGGCTCTACCATGCATGAATTACACTCTCTGGTTTAACTGATGTTGTTTTTTCAAGCCCTTGATGAACTCTGCATAAAAATATAACTATTAAAACTGGAGAGTAATAATATCGCTAATAATCTCTTACCTTTCTCAGATCGGTCTGCAGTTGCCGGAGGATGACTTCTAGCTGGTTTACTTTTCCAGTCAGAGTACTTGAAGCATGTTCCCTGTAAAGTAAACCACTACCTTCACTCTGGGTTAGTGAAAAACATTTTCTCCCCCCGGGTTTTAGAGTAACACTTTCAGTGACAGCAAAGGAAACAAGTCAGTTCAGGCACAGTCAGGAAAACACAGACCAAAACCAGCATCAGCAAGAGACAACTACTGGAACATAAACCTATTGCTGCAATATCTGAAATGTGACACTGCCTCTCATGCAAATCAGGCAGAAAATACAATGATTTTAAGAAGGAATCTTTTAGGAATTATTTGCACATACCCTTACAGTGCAAGTCCAACTTGCTGCTAAATGGTGTGCCGAGCACATTTGTTAACAAGCTGCTTTCTGATAAGGACCGTACTAATCTGAAGCAAGCTGCAGCAGCAATTATTGTAAACCAAGAGAGCTGTTAACAGTTCTTTTGTCTGGTTTGCAGTTGTGCGTGTCATTTCCAGTAAAGGCTAAACCTATGGCTTTATGGACACAAATATTTTGTTTAAAGGTCAAAACATATGAAATTTTGCCACAGGTTAATCAAATGCGTGGCTGAAGGACAATACTGAGAATAGCTTCTCTTCCCTGTACGGCAATGAGCACTGTGGGACACAGTTTCATACACGTTATAGATGAAATTAGCCCTAATGTGAATCATTTTGTCTAGAAGAGAGAAGCTTTATGTACAAAGCTGAATCAGCTGGTCCATGCAAGTGCACAAATCTGACAGATTTGCTAATGCTAAAAGTGGGACATCTTTAACAGTCTTTTGCAATCCTTACTGATCGCTAGGCTGGGGAAAGATGTGGACTTAGAAGTCATTACAATAAATGTGCTTTACCATGTAAGTTAATTTCTGTAAAATTGGCTCAAATTAAAATATGATAGTCTAACAAGCAAGAAGACTTTTCCCTTCATTTCCTGTTCTCCCATTCCTGCAGCTGAAGAACAAAAATAATCAAAGATGTGTTTTTCTTTTAAAGCATGCTAGTGGACAGATTATACTGCTGTAGGTGTGTTTTTAACAAACATACTCCTCACAGCAGGGAAGATGCGGGGGGGAAGAGAATAATCTCTCCCAGAGCACTAGGAAGAATTTGAAGAATTGGGCAGTTTGGCATAGAAACTTCCTGCAGTCCTCAGTTACAGGTTCTCTTAATTAATTTACCTCTGTATAAATGAGCAGTTATGGATTTGCGAGTAGCAAATAGTTGCAAAAGATAGGTACGAACACCTGTTCTAAGGTCTGAGACATTTGCTGCAGATAATGTTATTGCATACTACAGAGCTGAGCTCCATTATTGTTTGTATTCAAATGAAAATAGAAATAAGTGTAACAAATTACTATTGTATAGGAGGAACACAGTGAAAAATTGGAATAGGTGAAACTCTGCATCTAACCGCGCTCCGCATTGGAGGCCTATTTCAGTGAGAGAGCTTTATCTGACTTGAAATAACGTTTTTCAAAATTAAAGATGTGATCAGTCAAGGTAACAGGTCTGCCATCAAACAGCAGTGAAACGTGCATACAGGCAATTTGATATGCAACATTAAGAGAAAATCTTTTCTCAAAATATTTTTGTAAGAAATAAGCTTTAATTCTGACATACCCAGTAGCCTCAAGGAAATCTTTTCCATCTGTGGGACTCTCATCCAAAGGTAACTCTTGTGTTACTTCCAAGCCCTGAGCTTGCTGCATATCATTCAAGGTGCAAAAAGATGCTACTCTCTGATCTGTAAGAAAGTAACGTAAGGATACGTTTAAAGCTGTACACGTATACAAAATAAAAAAGCTGTATTACAGCCATTATCCTGGTTCAGTTAGAGAAATAGATGTAGGTTTCTACATCACAGCTTTGAAGATAATCAGCAGATGTAAAGTATATTCCAACTAGTTGGCTTCCCCACATCTGCATCCAAAGGCAACCCCAAAGCAATTTTTTGTGTCTATCAGCAGAATAAGACAGATTTGTTTGGACCAGTTAACACTGATATGAACAGTAAAATTGGTCTTGATGAAATCTGCAGAAAGCCATTTGAGAATTCAGGGCCATGACCAGTGACAATAATATTTCAGTGAAAAGGTTTCCATTTTCCATGGACTTAAAGCCATCAGATTCCTCAGAAATCTGCACTGTTCATTTTGTACTGTTTTACTCTCTCAAGCGTTTGCAGAACTTAATGGTAATCTGCATACTTGAAAAACAATAAATTCACACTATTTTTGTCAATTGAGGTTTTGTTATATATATTACTGAGGCACGCTATCATCTACATGAGATTCCACTGGAACACAATCTAACAAGCAGAGATGTAATTACCTATGGATATACAGTGTGGTTGCCAAAATACATCAGTCACCACATAATAGAAGTATGCCATGCAGATCATCATTGCACAGAACAGGAGTAAATGATGCATTCATTAGGATTTAATTTGTCTTCTTTAAAAAGAATAATAATCCATATTCTGTGGAGATTGATTTAACTTATTTCTGTCAAACAAAACCCATGTCTGTAGGCTTGTATAAATTCTGGCGACAACATGCCTGCCTTGCCCTCTCTCCCCTTGCTCTACCACCCCGCAGGCCCGAAGCTTGCATCACCATGCAAACGTGCAAACACAGGAAATATTAAAGAAAGTTTACAAAAGGCAAAAGTCATCAATCCCAGACCATCACCTAGAAACGGCGTGTGATGACAGAACGGCCCAAATTCTTCATCTGAGTCAAAACCTGGAATAAGATTTAGAACGTTCCTATAAACAAGACAGTCCATCCCCGGCGGAGCAGCTGTGGCCCTCACGTACAGCGCACGCAGCGGGAGAAGCCCCGTGCAGCTCATGCTGCTTCTCACCCTCAGCCTTCCAAGGCCCTTTTTACACAACACCCGCATTACAGGAAACTGTGAGGTGTCACGCCCCCCGTGTCTCTCATAGCAAAATCCAGTATCGCGACACATCATGACAACTTGGCATGATACATAAAGAGACAACCCTCCAAACTCTACGCACCCAAACAGTGAGTACAGGCCAGATCATTTTAAGTACAAAGGAAATTTTGGTTTAAAAATTCTACCCAACAAAACCAGAAATCACTAAAAAGGTCTTTAAAGGGATTTTTTTAAATGAATAGTTTTAAGGAATAGCAAAGATTGACAATTCTTTCCATAATATAATGAAGTATAGTTGCATGGTACTTCTTGTCCAATGTTAAAGACCACAGCTTATTTCCCCTGTTTTTATCCTTAATTTCTGACTAGTGATGGATCTCAGAAAAGAGGAACATGACTTTTTCATATATGCTGACCATTAGATAAGAATATAATTTTGAACACATAATCAATGACATCGTTTACAGATTTTTACAGATTGAAAGTTATTAAGTTGAATAGGTTTAATTAGTACAGATAAACTAAAACTAGTTTCCCAGATAAAACGAAGTTCGTAGGCCAGAAACAAGACCGTGTAAACAGTCTGTTTGAAGTATGTATCTAATTATTGATTTCACCTTCATATTGTTCACATTTTCATTACCATTTGACAGAAAAAAACAAAGCCAGCAACAAATGTTAGGCTGTTGCCTATTTTTCCTATGGCCAACAATACGTGACATGTGACATTGTGTCTCAGAGGCAATTCTACTGTAATACAAAAAGTCTGCACTTTTCTCCCTCTGCCAAGTAAGCTTAATTAAAGAGAATGGCCGCTTGTCTGGTTTATTTTGTCAGCTGAGAAAATGTTTTGTCAGTTTGATCTCCCCAGCGGTATTTGAAAGCATCTTTTTCTTGATGGATAAAAGCAGGTGCAAAAAACAGGTACATGCAGCTGTCAATGAAGTCATGTGATGCCATTTTAAAACACGATATTTTAAAATATTTTCATATTATTTCAACACACAACAAAAATATAAAAACATGAGTGCTGGCAATGAAGTATAATGTGTGGATTAACTTTTTCTTCCTTTTGTAATCCCTGATGAATTTCAACTCTACATAATTAAAAAAATAACGCTAACACTTAGAGTGGGAAATTAATTTTTAAACCTTTTCTATTTTCCTGGTATAACTTAAGCATATTTTTCCAAAATTCATATCTTTATAAAATATGAAACCATATTCTCACATTCATCAGGTGAGGAACAAATTCACTACACGGCCACTAATAACCAGAAGTCTCCAATCATAAGACAAGTTACGTAAATTCCTGTGTTGCACTTTGAACAGTAGTTCCTTAATTTTCAAAAGCCAGGTTAATGTCAAAAGCATTCTCTGAACAAGGCAGTAACACAATAGATCTCTGTAATAACTAGTACATCAACAAGATCCTGGACTAGCAAAACATTTTGCCTTTGAATACTTTTCAAGTACTTTTCAAGACACGTTTTTATTTTCAGTAACTATATCAAATCTCACTGATGTCCCTATAAGTATTTATGCTTAGCAATAGTTTCACTAATTTACTATTTAAATCAGAACTGTTTTTAAACCTGAAGTGTGGTGAAGGTTGAACTTGTGCTTCAAAGAGCAAAATCTTCCTGTTTTATTTGTTCTTAACAGAATTGGCTTGACTCTATATTCATGAAAATGAAATCAAAGCTACCTTTACCAGTGGTTAATTATTCAAAAGAAAAATCAAGTGTATTTCTGACTATGATGTTGTAGGCATAAGTTCTGCTTCGTCCAAACCACAGGGACACCTCCTATTAAATTCAAGTGATATGTCCATACTAACCGGAACAAAATACATGTAAATCCCAGAGCTTTTATTTTCATCTGGGACATCTTTGCAAAACCCCACATAGGACCAATGCATAGAAAACTTTTTTCAAAAATATAAAGGTGTTTATAACAAAAGTTTAAGCAACACTTGACTTAAGACCAAAAGATGAGACAAAATTCATGTCTCGCTTTAAAGTAATAGAATTGTACAGTTGTGATCACTAAGTACTTGAATCCGGATTTTCATTGTTCCGGACCACTAACAAAGACCAGAAAAAACTCCAGACAGTTTTGACGTACTGGAGAGTGGAAAAGCCTAAACTGAATGTAGTGCATGAAGCTGCTCTCTCGCTATTAAGGCAAAGTCCGCCCACAAACGTCCACTGACACACGCACTGAAGCACAAAGAGTTACACACGCATGCATTAGAGGTGACCAAATTTTAACTAAATATTTTTATTTTTTCTTTTTCTAGCAGTTTAACATACTAATTTGATTAAAATAATTATCTATCTCTCATGCTGAATGCTTCACTTCTTTCTCATTATGTTTGTGTAGCATTTCTTGCATTAAGCTATAAAGATTTTAAATGGAAGTATTAAAATAATATTAATTATAGTGGCACAGATGTTTCTGCTAAGATAAACTGGCATTAAGAAACACTGCATTCTGACTGGGATTAGTAGACGTTCCAAAAAATAACCTGAAAAAAAAATCCAAAGTTGAAACCACCTATTTTAATGAACTAAATCAGAGACGTCAGAGGAACTTTCTTAGGCTGTTAATTCTCACAATATGATTTACCAAATACTAAACAGGTTTTTTTAAGCACAATAATCCCTGTTTAAAGTAGCACAAATATTACAAAGTTCTATTCGTAATAATAATAAAAAATATTTGTGTCAATTCTGTTCTACTACTGTCTACAATGACAGTAACAGATATGGATGTTTAGAAAGGCTTCTCCTTTTGTTCCCCAAAATATTGAAAAGATACAAAATTATCATCAGCAACATAATACATATATTGAAAGCCAGTCCTTCTCCCCTAACTTGTAGATCTATTGGAAGGATAATACAAAAAGAGAATTAAAAATTACATTCTCTCCTTTTCCCTTATTCTTTTCTGAGATTTCTTTGTTCTTCTTTTTCTAATTTGGCTTTCCAGTTTATTCTATAACTCCCCATGCTTTCTTTTTTTTTTTTTTTTTCTGCTTTAACTTCTCCTTTTTCACCCCAACTGCCCTCCCTAAAACCTCCCTCTTGCTGTACAGTCACATCCAGTTCTATCTCTATTTTTTTATTCTTTGCTTCAGGGGCGGATATAAAAAAAATATTACAACAGTGTGCTTCTAGGATGTCAACTGCTCCCTGGCTACTCTCTCTCTGCACAGCTCCCAGTGAAATAAGAGAAGGGAACTGGAAGTAGCCTATCCATGTATGAAAGCAGTGGAAGGATAACCCTTTACTCCTGACTGCATGCATGCTAAAGACGATCTCTGGAAAAATACCAGTCAAAACTATGTCCTGCAAAGGAACAGCAGTGCAAAGACTTAAAATAACATGCCCCAGCCTATGGACGCTGACCCTCAACAGACACAGCTCAAGCAAAACCCCCTACTGATGCAGCTTCTGGAGCCAGTGCAGTTGACATCTGCACAGCTCTCCATTGCACTGCGGAGACCTGTCCTAGGAATAGCAGAGGATTTTCAGGAAAAATTTGAAGTAAATATTCAGCTTCCCTGCATAGGACCAAAACAGTTGGATAAAAGCTAATATTAATTAATAAACAACCTAGTCAACTCTTCATTTGGGGGGAGGAGGGGAGCTAAATTTGAGACTGCTGTTCTTGTTACATCCATGAGTAAACTCACGGTACAGATGATGATAGCAAAAATCCTGCTACTACATTTAATTCTTAATCCAGTTAATGACAATGTTATAAGCACCTAAAAAGGCTGTATTTAACATCAGTTAAGATACCATTGCATTTTAAGACAGACAGATGAAGCATTGTGAGGCCCACATTATGGATGTTGAACTGACGAAAATACGTAACTTGTCAACATATGATCTAGAGAGATCACAGGGGAAAAAACCCTGACCTCGAAATCAGATTGGTAATTCTAATAAACTGATATTAAGAAAAGATCTTGTACAAAAAAAACCACCAAACCCTAAAATTAATTCTTGTATCTAGGTTCTGGAGCAGAACGCAACTTTGAAATATCAGGTTGGCAAAGCCAAACGAGTGAACAACTCTAATATTAATTTCTTAAATCAGTATTATACAAGTCTTATGCATTTTGTGATCTTTTCCATTGAAGTTTAGGGGGGAGGTGGAGTAGAGAGGTGTTTGTTTTCGGTTTTGTTTTTTTTTTTTTTTTTTTTTTTTTCTTTTTTTTGAGACAGTCCTATACAAAATGCAATCACATTTCCATCCAGTTTAATAAAAAGATCAAAGTACTGCTATATTCAGAAGTGGACAAACTTTAGAATCATCCACTCTCTTTTTCACATTGATAGAATGCAGAATGGTAGTTCCAAACTATTTTTAAATAGTAAGTTGAAGCAACTCATAAGTCAACAGCATTAAAATACATAAGGAAACTGAATCCGCTAATTCATATCCAACACGTTTGCTCCCAGTGACTTTTTTTTTTATGACATGCCTATCAGTTATTCTTTTTAAAATGACATTCAAATTGCAATACTTAGGATAGAGAAAGTTGAACGAGGACTTATGAATCCTATTCTTTGTAAAAATTTCAAATTGCAGTAATATGAATTTAGTCAAAACGTTTTATATTTATCATCTAACAAACATATGCAGATGACTATTTGCAGAATCCTAAACAGAAAATTACATTCCTTTATACAAAACTAGATTATTATTTACTACTCAAATTCTTAAAATAATAAAAAAAAACAATAAAAATTTTCTGTCTTGTGACTCAGACCATCATTTCTTCAGCATTATCTGCAGATATAGCTAGGAGCTTTGCAATTAAAGCCCAACAGTTAAATACTCCTTCCTAGGATAGGGCACTGTGTATAGTTATGTTGTTCTACCTCTCTCTCTCTCAATTAATTACACTCACATAACACTTACCAAAGTGAAATTATTTTCATTGTGATAGCAAGTAGTAAAAATAATGAAAATCCATTAAAGTTTTCAAAGAAAGCTAAAAATACAGGAGCACAACTGGTACAGAATGACCTTTTGGTCAGCTGAACTCAACATTTTTTGTTAGCTTTTAAAAAAATATTCAAGTACAAAGTTAGTAGTTTACTGATCCAAATCTATTTTCAGTTGTTTAAGATGGCAATAACAAATAGCAGGATGTTCCCTGAGCAATCAAACATAGAAACGCACAGGAACAGTTGTCAGGTCCGCAGCTTCACAGTAATTCCTGCCAGCTACAACAGGCGTTTTTGAGTAGTACTAAATAGTAACGAATGCACATACAGTTAATCAAGTTAAGAAAGAATAGAGTACTTTAGATTGCTAATCATCACTGTTGGATAGGGTTTCTAACAATGCTGTTTAAATTAGTATTTTAAGTAGTTCTGAAGAGCTTTTGATCAAATTGAAAGGTAATTTTCATACTTAGGTAAGCTTCATACTTAGAGAAGGAATCAGGTACCAGAAAACTGATTCCCATGGTTGCTTCTAGTTAAAAAAAAAAAAAAAAAAAAAAAAAAAAAAAAAATTGAAGAACATCTCATCACTAACTTCACAATCAGTTCTCATAAAGACCTGCATCTTGTATAATGACGACTATGGTAAACCTCAGACACAGATACTTCTGACTTCTCAGTTAAGAAATGATGGAAATTTTAGGACAGCATATTGACCTAACCAAAACACCCCTCAGAAACAACAAAAGACAAGCATTCACTGTATACATTCAAATATACACTCAAACCAACATCCACCTTTCTGCATTTATACATTATGTGTAGGTGTAGGTCTCAGAAAGGCGACTGAGGTTTGGTTTTTTTTGTTTGGTTGTTTTTTGGTTTTTTTTTTTTAAGTTAACCTCGTCTTGAAATTTAATAATGCAAACCTGGTCTATATCCTGCATCTCAAGTTGTTACTAGAAAATATAGAGTACACTTTTGCTGTTTTTCAAGGGCTTTTTATGAAAACTGAGAGAAACTTCCTCGTCATTTGGACTACACATACGAGTTTATAAACACAACACAATAAACTCGGGGAAGCGTTACTCCCAGTTTCATTTTAAACATCTAACTTAAATGCTTTGAATCTCTCCTTTAAAACACCCAACTTTTCCAACTGATTACAGAAGGAACTTAGGCCCCTAAGTGGATTAATTATATTATATCTAAGATAGATACTGAAAGTATCATGAACAACCACAAATCTTCAGTGACAAACTTCTGCCCTGAGAAACGATACTGCCAAAAGAACTAAAGGGCTACAAAGGCAAACACTGGATTTTTGTAATTCAAAATGTGTCTATACAATATATATATATATTTTAAAAAAAACTTTTTTGTACTGAACATTGATCTTTATTCAAATTTTCCTGTTACCTTCAAACGCTCGTGCAGCATCTACCAGGTGGGACCAGTCTAGCCCTGTGGCAGTGTCTGGCAGGGGCATCAGGCCAGGATCATTGAATTTGGCTTTATCAGATAAGGACCCATCTGAGAACCAGAATTCATCTAAACAATAAACACAGTAATTAGTCTTCCTATAACAATGACGTAGAATTCATTTTAAAGCTATTATAATGAACTGAAAAAAAAAGTATAAGCAAAGAGTGCTTATCTTCATTTCTGTACTTTCTGTCTTTTCCTGTTCAATACTCAGTATGGGTGGAAAAATCTTTAAACTTTGGCAGAATAACATGGGGAGGGTTTCTAAAGGGGTTTTGTGCCACTTTGCACATGATGTGTTCTTCGCATTTTCACGTGAATGCTGTGTGGGTAGGCAGCATCCATTCTTAAAGCATAACATATTAAACCTGAGCACTGAGCAGAAAAGTTGCTAGACAAAGTTGTATGTTTTAAGACAGCTGTGAAACAACATACGAGACAGTTACATGCAGAATTTTATTCTGAAACTTAAATATTTCTGTTCCAGAAGCAATTTTAAAATTATCACATGCTTTTCTTTTAACATATTTGTAGAGTCTAGCCTATATCCAAAACTCACTTTCACACTGAAAATACTACCATATTAGTTTAATATTTTTAGCTGTATATGCAAAGAGCTATATACTCCAGTGACACATTGTATACTGTAGATAGATTGTATATTAATTGAAATGCACACAGTATAAAGTTAGTTCCAAACAGCTTTCAGTTATGCAGTCTTTTCTTTTAGAAAGGCATCACAAACATACACCTTAGTAGAGGAGAATGCTAATTTTCATAATTATCTTAAATAGTTTTACATTTTCTTTATCTATCCATAGCAATCTTCATTCTGATCGATGTGAACACATTAAAATTAATACTGCTGAACTGGCACGCAGAGGTTCTTAAAACTGAACATAAACCAAATACATCATCTATAATCACATTTCATCTAAACCATAAAGCTAGTGACATAAACTTGTACTTTTATTACATAGTGTAGTCAAGAAAAAATAAATTTTGCTTAAATTTTACAGATGTATCTACTGTTATTAAGTAAAAAGGTCAAAATAGTAATTTTTCCTCAAATATTTCAGAAGGAATTTTCCATCTAGTTATTCCAGTGACTCAGACTGTAATATTTATGAGGAATACTTTTTCCAGGAAAATACCAAACACAAAAATCAATGAAGGAAAAAAATGCACATATACAAGTGTAAGACAGATTATAATTTAAGAAAACGGCATGTTGTCTTTCTCCTGATAACAATGAAAAACAATACCAAAGTCCATTTGAATTAAAGATTCTCAACCTAAAAATCCAAAAGCAGTAGCCTGTTACCCAGCATTCTACTACACGACGCAATTATTAGAGCATATCATATTCTTTGCAGAAAGCTTGTTTTAAAAAAAAAAAAAAAAATCAGGAACAGGAAAGTGAAGGAGGTTTGCAATCCTCTGTCAAAAATGTTAGGAGTCCCACAAAGCAAAAACAACGCAGAGGAGGCAGAAATCCTGTTTACTTATGTGAAAGATATAGTATTTATATTACAATTGGAAGTGGCATGGCAAACCTCTTTCTCAATATCCACTCTTAGTATGCAAAAATGCATGTTATATGAAATGGAAAATGTGACATACAAATATATTCTACCTGTACACGTGTACTAAGATTTTATTTTCAGTTCCTTATAAATATACATAAAACCTTACCTAAGATTACTTCGGGGTGCAAATACATTGGAAGCTCAACATCAGGGCAGACTCTGAACTTTTGTATACAACCTGGGAACTTTAAAAACCTTATTTATGCAAGTACAATTGTTTTATACATCCCTGTTGTGGGAAATAGACAGAATGCCTTATTTGAAAAGCTGGCAAGCCAGCTTTTGGTTCTAGATCAGCAGGCAGGCCCTAAGGGACAGCCCTTGCTTTTGTGTGATCAGCCTACAGAGGCTGATTGTGAAACCTGTCAGGAAGATGCCTGCTCCCAGTGCGATTCTGCTGGCTTCCCAAATTAGAGTGTAGGAGTGATATATTCACCAGTAGTCATCCTTCATTATGCATTGTCTTTGTGAGAACCTCGGTTCACCTTAGGGTGGATCCTATTCAGTCCTGCATAAGACCTGACAGAGCAACTCAACTGCAGAAAGCCTGCCAGAGGAGAGATTTGAATATTGATAGCCCTGAAAACACAAGTGCTCATGCTGATGGCTGAAATTATAAGTGGAATAACAGAACAGGCATGAGTATGCCACCACAGAATAATTCATTTTCAAGCATAAATTATGTGTTCTCGTGCAACGGGGGTGGGGGGAAGAGGAAAAAGGAAAAAAAAAAAAAAGTAGCTCTAATGATATAGGCCTTTTTGCGCTTTTGAATTTCAGAGAATATTGTTTGTATTTCAGGAATGCTCTGGATGAGCTGCATTACTTCTCGCCTCCTCTATTTGCATTTCCTCCCTGCTCCTCTTACCTTGCTGTTGGCTCCCCTTTTTCACCGTGTGACTGCTGCGTTAGCAGCTGCAGGCTGCCTGTTGTCTTCCTTTTTGATTCGTGCAAAGGTGGCAAGTTATGCTTGAGCATGCCCACCTTTGCATGTCCAGAAGGGATATGCCTCATCTCGTAGGCTGCTATCTTCATTGCCCACAAGACTGGTTTTGAATGAACACAGACTTACCCCTTATTTCCTTTGAGGAAACAATGTAAGCGTTATCTTTCGGTTTTAAAGACTATTTTATTTGCTATACTCCTTTTGTCATCAAATCATTGATCTTATGGTTTTTGGTCATTTCAGTTATGTCACTCTCTTCCTACACTTCAGAATTTTCTTTATTTTTATTATTGATACAGAAAAGTATAAAGCCTTTTGTAGAGTCCTTATTTTCACCAAAATTATACGGTCAGTTCAGTTTCCAACAGAGCTGCTCAAATTGACTGACATCAGTCCCACATATCTCTGTAGTCAAAGAGTAACTAGTTATACAGAAAGATTCACCTGACTTAGCCTTTTCTACTTCCAAGACACGTATCCTGCTTCAGTTGGAATGGTGACTTTGATGTAGAGACTACAGATCATGAAAAAATACCTAAGTACTCCGCACTTACTGTGCTCAAACTAGACATGGCATTTAACAAGCACAGTACCTCAAAAGATGCTGCAGCTGAAGGAACATAACAAGTCACATGTAGGCATAAATCCGATTGTCTGCTTCCTGTTCTTCTTTCCTGCAGTCACCAATTATATTTCTATGGTCCTCTTAAATAACAGCTTCTGCCTGCCGAACTCTTCCCTTCCTCAGTATTACCTAGGGTTGTCCAAAGTCTGCCTTCAAAGACGCCAGCCTGCCAGTAACTTTCTCATGGACATATGCTCACATTACTGATAGAATAGTGGACATGTGCTCCCAATAACAAAAGGGAAGGCAAAAGTAGTAACTGAAAATAGTCTCATGTTTTGGTACAGTGGATTATTTACTACGTGAGAGTCTGTAACAGACAAACATATATACTCCCCTGGTTGTGTGAATTATTTAATCAACAGACTTTATTTGCTTATGGAAAAGCTGATTTCCAAATTGTTCACGTTGTACATCAGTAACCCAGTGCCGCTCTTCCATTTTACTACTGCTTCTTATCAATGGGGTTAGTTTTGGATTGCAGCTAACGCTGGTACTAAGCCAGTTTTAAGACAGACTTTAACCTGATAACATTGTTGCAGATAGATCAGATGCACTTCTGGCAGCCTTCTCCCTATGGCATGTACAATCTGAGAACGTTCAGAATTTTTTAGCGTATTGTTGCAAAATATTCCCTTCCTTATGACCCTCTGCACTGGAAGTATCCTGCACCTTGCTCCTTTCACAGGAACGTCACGCCAGTGTTATCACTTACAGCATTTTTCTTTCCCCATTCCTTTTGCGTTTCATAATTGGAGTGGACCACGGTGCTGGCAACGTCAGTTAGACTGCCTCTGTGTGTCTTCCTGGGCTTCTGACTTGTGTGAGTACACCAGTTCTGTATCAGTGGTTCTCATTGTTTTCATTCTTTCCCTGCTAGTTCAGCTGCAATGAATTTGCAAGACGGGGATAGATTTGTACCTGCAACCATGTATGGCATGCTAGAATCACTCAACATGAACAGCACTGTCTCAGTTAGGGAATCTTTAATGTCCCTAAGGTAAAATTCCAGAATTCTCAGCTACACAAGTTCTGCTTTCTGGTTTAAGTTAAAAATAAGATAAAATGAAATAAAACTTTCTACGTTTGTGTACTCTGTGGGAACAACTGCACTCAACTGTCAGAGCTTGATTTCAGGCTTTGCTGAAAGCAACTCTTCTTTCACTTCACTTCCCCCAGTGATAAAATAATAAAAAAAGTCCTATAGCTTCATTTTCTCATCTCCTTCCCACAGTCAACATCGCACACAGTTGAAGCTTCTGCTTCCATGTTTGCGTGGTCGTTCTGTCTGATAGTTCTGATTTCCCAGCAAACCGAAACCCTTCAAGGTTGCCTATTATGCTTTGGGTTTGGTGCTGCCTTGCTTACCTCTTAATCACACTCTTTTCCTTGCTAAAGGGATCTCGCGAGACTTGGTGCTGTCACTATTTCACATACCACATGCTGGGTAATAACACGCAAGGACAGATCTTTCTAAACTGAATTCCAGCCAAACCTACGCTATTTCCACTGGTTTCTGTAAACATTAAACATCAGTAAAATTGAAATGTTTTAAGAGCACAAACATATGTATTTTACAAAAGACATTACTATGACAGCTAAGAATCCTGATACCTGAAACTACAACCTCAAGCTGAAGTTATAAATGAAAAAGAAACCTCTCATATCACCACTGCTACAGAATGTAAACACTTGCTATGCACCGATTACAAAAACCTTCTTAACAAGAGCCAAAGTTACGTTTCTTACATGGAGATACCGACTGACCTTATTTTGAAAACAAAGGTGGGCAAGTCATGATGTGTTTGTTTTCAGCGTGTAATTACATATAACCAATTAAATCTTCCTTGAACCAGCCAACATAAATGATCCTATATTGCCGGTATTAAAAGGCACTTTCATAATACAAAACCAGAAGCAGAAAATAGAGGTTGTATATAAAAATAGCATGAACTACCTTGGATATCAACAATCAGCTTTGCATTGACTGACAGGATACTAGTTTCGTGTGTTTTGCCAGCTACGCGTATAAATAACTTTTTGTATCTAAGAAGGAGCAACAATGGAAAATAAGGCGTTTAAGAACTAATACGTAAAACACTAACATTTCACTGCTGGAAGAGGGGTGTACAGCTTGAGCTTACACCATTAATTGCCTTGTGTTGATTTCCAGAATAAAAGCACTCCAAAGGTTTGATCCCATTGCACGTTTGCCTTTACAAGAAATGGCTCTAAAAACACAGGCCTAACACAGTAAAAGAAAGAAATACAATCAGGATGCCTGATTATATACATAGCTCCTTCACAGACAACAAAATCTACTGAATTAGTCTCAAATGAAACAAAATGGGTCTTTGTTCTCTGTCAGTAAAAGCAAAGGATCTTTTCATGTTAAATTTATAGTAAAGAGTTCCACTCTGATAGAGGAATATTTTTATGATGGCAAAAGGTACACCAAGCGTGCATTCCCATCTGAAGTAGGAATTTATCAACTGTTTGCGATACCAATTTAAAATTAACCAGTGCTTAGGGAAAACACAGTCTCATAGCTGAGGCCTCTATAACTAGAGAAGTGTTTTGTATCTCAGGCTTACTTCTGAAAGTTAGCTAGTGACTGCTACCTCCTGAAGCACACGAGGAATGAGAGAGCCCTTTTTATTATTATTTCTTTTAAGTCATCTGTCTGCATTCTCTTTGGACATGCGCTTACAAAAGTCCTTAATGCTTTGAAGACATTCTCCCACAGCTTCTTAACTATGGACTAGAGAGTCCACAATTGATCTACTATTTTTTTTAAATTGTGCTCAGCTGTGATGCAATATTAAAGTAGATAACTAAAAGTGCCTTTTTTTTTCCTAGATCTTTTTTTTCTTTCTAGATTGGGTGTCCCCTATAGCTCAGCCTAAAATAATTGAGAAGTGATTTAGCATTTATTAAAAAACAATTCACTCAGTAAATGTATAAAAATGGATATGTAGCCTAAATATATGTATCTGTCTGTGTTGGGCTATGGTACGTAAGCATATATATTTTTCCCAACTTCCTCTTTTTGGTAATTCTCATCATTTTCCTTCCATTTCTTCCACAAAATTACTACACTTTATAGTTCATCACTCCATATAGGAATTATTACAAGATAAGCATATAATAAAGATCTTGCTTAGGAAGACCTCACAAGTAAAGACACACCTTAATAAAATATTTTCTGACATTAAAAGTGAAGTGTTATTTGCAATAGTTTTACTAACGTGTTAAAAAAAGTATCAGCAAATTCAGTTTTGAAATCAGAGATGACAACAATAACTACCGCACGTTTCCTTTTAAGATGTTACCAAAAGGATGCTCTAAATAGAAGCCGTCCCATGTAGCTATTATTTTGAATATATTTGTGAATATTTCAGTAATTTGAATGCGCACAAAAAATAATAAAATACAAAAAAAAATATCAGCTTAATTAGGTCACCACTGGAAAACGAAATGACAACAATAAATACGTTCAGACAAATGTTTGTTGCCTATCACTGGTCCCATGAAATTTTTTTGAGAAGTGAATGCTATCTCCAAATATGATAGATCTGAATTAATCACTAAGGTAAGCATAAGCATACACTGCTGACCAAATATGCTTTTACTAGGATATCTAGAACACTGATTTGACGTTTCATAATTTCACCTTAAAAGTAAAATCTAACTTAATATTTGGTGATTTGCTTGAGTTTATTACAAATATTCCAAATTCAGCAATAACAGCAACAATCACTTACTTCTGAGATTTCCCATTCCAGGAGTCAGGCTCATTCTGGGAGGCAATGTGCTGTGGTACGGTGGAGTAGTGCTGAATAAGATATCATTTGGCATGGCCTGGTCTAGCATTGAACTTCGAGAGCTAGCGTATGAGGATCCTCTTCGATTGCTACATATACTCTCATCAGATAGGGTACGGTAAAGTGTCCTCCGTGGAGAAAGGTTTCCATAAAATGAAAACTAAACATCAAAAAATGAAGATATAAGAACACTTATTACTGGTTAAAATAATTCACACAGTCATATCCCATCATCAGTTCTTGGGAGTACTTTTCGGGGCAGGCACTCTGGAATTCTTGAGCTAATACAAAAGATCAGAGATTTGTTCCACCATATCAGATCTACTGGGGCCTCAAAAGAGTTACTGAATTGGATTTTCATACTTCCTCTTGATATTTTGGAACACATCACCAAGAATTTATCAGATACTGAATAGTTTTATTAATTCTGAAATGTTAAATGAAACCTCCATAGCCTTATGACAGCAATGTTTTTTAGAAATATATAAAAGGTTACCAAGTCTGGCAGCATTTATTCAAGACTATACATAGAACTGTTTGATTTTAATTTGTAATGACTACACTTTTATGTTAAACATTCTGAACTGATATATGGTGCAATATAATTCATTGGACCATAAAAGGGACTTGAGACTTTGCATCTCTCCAGATATCACAAAATAGGCTTAGAAAAGAGGGTAACAGAGTTCAGTGAAAACTGTTTATGCATTTCATAAAGTTACTTAAACCACAATCCAAATATCTACAGTAAAACAAGATGTTACTGTATTGTAAAACTGTGCCATTCCACTTCCTAAGTCTTTCTTTTGCACTGCAAATCCAGTTATTGTTCATATCTATAAATGTCAGTTATTGCCTTAATTATTTTAACTGATTTGTCCTGCATATAACAATTTAATGCCCTGTCCTGTTTTCTGTGTAATTAGTTATGAGTTGCACACTTCCTATGCAGAATGTATGCTTAAGAGCAGTAGTTTTCTAAAACAGTGAACACAGCACAGAACTAAAGATGTCTACATTGTTACGTTTCTGATAAAAGTTGCTCACTGACGAATACTTCTAAAAGGAATACACCAAAACACTCAATCATGCCACAAGACACAGTCTTTACAAAATACACTTCATAGTGCTAGTTCATGAAAGCATCTATCTTGATGACAACGCTCAATTGTTAGAATGCTTAACTGTGTCCCAGAGAAAGTTGAGGGCGATATTCATATTGTAATCTAGGAAAACATAAAAATACTAAATCAGTTCTAGAGATTTGCCTGAAACAGATATGGGCCATGGGAATATACATCATCCAAAACTCTATTTTAACATATATGTAAAATGATCGCAATAGACATAAGCAGAAACCCTAAATGAATGTATAAAGAACGTACGCAGCATCCTTAAATGAATGGATGTATGGTATCCTTCTATAAGAAGTGGTTAAAGAATATCAAAAGACCCTGAGCCTCATTAGGGAGCACATTAGGCAAAGGGTTAAAAGCCTGAATTGCAGGGTCTCTGATCCTCTTTCACAGAATCACAGAATGGCAGGGGTTGGAAGGGACCTCTGGAGATCATCTAGTCCAACCCCCCTACCAGAGCAGGGTCACCTACAGCAGGTTGCACAGGAACGCGTCCAGGCGGGTTTTGAATGTCTCCAGAGTTGGAGACTCCACCACCTCTCTGGGCAGCCTGTTCCAGTGCTCTGCCACCCTCAAAGTAAAGAAGTTCCTCCTCATGTTTAGGTGGAACTTCCTATGTTCAAGTTTGTGCCCGTTACCCCTTGTCCTGTCCCCAGGCACCACTGAAAAGAGCCTGGCCCCATCCCCCTGACACCCACCCTTTCCTGCACTCGAGATTCCCAGCAAGAATCCTGCTGCAATTCTTGGCTGTTATTCAAGTCTCCTCAACCTTATGCTGCATCTTCTATCTACAAAGGTTGCTCACCAGCTATCCAAACATGATGAATGTTAAAGGAATGTTAATTCCTTTCAGGGTGTGACAAAAATTAAACATTACCTAGAGGCTCATTATTCCCCGATTTATGAAGAAGGTAAAACCAAACCAAAAATGTGATTTGATCCTGTAGAATCTTACATGTTCAGAAAATTGTTTGCTAGCTTCTCTGTCAAAGACAACTAAATCACCTACAGCAAGACTATTACCCTCTCTGAAGGCATAATCAAAGATTGGACACTGCCAAGTCCTAGGTCTGGGGATCCCCTGCAGGTCTGCGCCTAAAGTCCCTCACTTAGTGAGCTTTTGTTTGGGTGTCTTGGGCGGGGAAGGACAGCAGTAATTTATCTCAAGATGGCCACATCTCCTCACTCCTTGTTGCTTCTTACTTAGGTAGCCAGAAACATCGTCAGCTCTTGAAATCACCACAGAAAACCAATTATTGTATCAACCATAAATCATAAAAACCTCTAGGACATTATTCATGAGAATTCAAACACATAACGCATACTTAACATACTGCACGTTAAAAAATATATATGATTTGAATTTTAAATTCAGCTCTGCACTTAGAGGATTCCCATGTGTTACTTTTGTTCAGACATGATGATTATGCTAATTAGCACATTGTATAAACACGGTGGGTTAAGAGAGCATTGAATTAATATCGAAGTATGACGATTATCTCAAGAAATTTAATTGCTTTGTGTTTTACTCCACATTAGGCACAGAATTCAGAATCATGCATGCTTTGAGGAGTAATAGATTTTAAGTTCTCTACCCACTTTTTGTGAACTTTTAAGTATTACCATTGTCTTCATACTATAAAGATGGGATGTATGCTCTCCTCTAGCACTGACAATTATGCCTTTTGAGCAGTTTCCACTGATACCTACGTGAAACTGTGACACAGACTTCAAGCAGAATTGTTGGTACCGAGTATCACAGGGCAAGGGAAAGCAGGATACTTTTATCCATGTGCATTAATATCATATAAGGTGGATAAATTTAGGCATACAACCTTGAAAATGTTACTTTTAATCTTTGAAATGATAATTAAGTTGCTCAACATGCACCTGTCTCTGCTCAAGCTAAGCAAAGACATACTTAAAAGAATACTGTATTTTCATACATAATCATCAAACTGGATATTGCTTTCATATTGTAGGAAATTATATTTTGGGACTTATGGTCAGTATTTTTAACATCCTCATGGAATATACGTGGCTTGTACAAAATGATATTGCCTTCTCTACAGCAATTTTAGGAATACCAGAAATTCATTTCTATGATAACTGTGTCCGAGATAGACAGAGCCAAAGAAGGTAGCTAACCTTTCTTCTCCCCTCCTCCATTGGAAGGCTGTCTGGCAGCATCAACTTCAGAAAATCTTCTTTGGACAAGACTTGCTGGCTTTCAACAATGGCATTCCTCACAGAAGTTTGGAGTGGACTCGATGCCGACACAGCATCAATATCATCATACACTCTGTTGAGACAATCGGTGTTTTTAACAAGAGAAGCAACAGTGCTCTTTGATTTGAAAGATTGCATGCATTTTCTGTCACAAAGTAAAAATTGTTAGAATTATCTCCCGACACAGCACACTCTTATTTAGAGCTTTTTTTTTTTACTATTTCATATTTATGAAACTGTTTGTGGGTCCAAAATGAAATTTTTAAACTACTGAAAAATCAATTTTAGGAATTCTAAAGAACAATTTAACAAAGCATAATGCTTATTTCTCCTAGCTTGCCTCTCTCTTTTTTTTTTTTCACACCATACTTCTCTATTGTTAAAGCTGTACTTACACATTTTCAACAGTTCATCACAAAATATTTTAACTCTTATTCCTTAGCAAATAAGAAAATTGATATTTTATAGCGTGATACTGTATCCAGCTTCACAATCTGGCGAAATTACTATGTTCACCAATGGCAATGTTTGAAGTGTATTGGTAATCGATTGTGCCACATACCAAGCGTGTTTTATTATCACCAATTTCATAAAGCTCTTTAGATAAATAAAACAGCTGTCTCCCTTAATTATCAGCGTATAAAAACGTATTTAGAGTCAACAAAAGACTGTCAAAGTGAATTATTATCTTTCAGCTTCCTTCCAGTGAGAAAGGAGAGACATAATTTTAACAGGTTTACTCTGGAAATGCAATTGAAGGAAGTAGATATTCCCAATCACACAGAACATACATTTGAAGCCATTACTTACTGCTAAGTGCAGCATAATCAGTGACTCTGTCTTCAGCAGACAGCAAACAAGCTTTGCTACGGTAAAGTGTAATTCTCAGTGAATTATATCCTATAGTGGCACAACATTCAGCAATTGACCTCATTTTCATCATCATTGCTAATTAGAGATGTTATTTTATCTCAGCATAATCATCCTCAGAGAGATATTTCCTCTCTGTCATGTATAGAAAGCTTTCCTAGAAAGAAAGAGGTGAAGCAGTGCTACATGCCATGGAAAAACCTGAAAATATTTTCTGACACATGAAGTGCTGCCATGTTCACCTGGTATTTCTTAAATAGAACTAGCTCTTCAATATACCTTTCTAAATTACTGTGGTTTCAGTCTAAATACCATGATTCATTACACAATTTTGTTTTAAGGGTTCCAATTCAAAATAAAGAGAAATTGTTTCAGGAGTTCATCAGCTTCAAAATGCAGGACAGGAAGATACTAACATCTTCTGCTTTTGAAAATTAGGAACTTAAGAGCTTAACTTCAAGACTCATATTACATAGACCATGTATTCTAGCTTATATTTTAAATATGAAACTTGCCATAAGTATGCACATATATGCAATATGAGATATTAGATGCAAATAACCCATTCCCATTAAACAAAGAGTAATCCCATATTAAACATTTGAAAAATCAGGTACTGGATGTCACCTTGTCAATTTATCGAGATGGACAGGGCTGACTATGATTTATTGAGAGATAGAAATGAATAGCTCATGCGCAAAAAGAAAGCAAGGAGGTTATCTGAAAAGATGATATTGAAGATAACAGGAATTTAAAAGGTAGTTTTAAACAGAAGATTCAAACATTACTTATTACTGTTGCAGCACTGAGAAAGTATAATCTCTATCTGTGAGACACTGCAGCATCTTTTTCTTGGAGTGTAAGCCTTTTTCCTCCACCTAAGAACACATTTCCCATGAGCTGTTCCTGTGTTAAGCTGTACATACAGCTGTTCGTTAGAACTGCTCTGAATATTTTTGTCTAAATGTCACTTGCTAGAAAAATATGTAGTTTTATTGAAGCCTGAACATCTTGTAGAGTCTCATGAAGAGAGGGTCAGATATATCCACACTTAAATCTTTTTCTTGTGGGGTCCTAATCACCAGGTCGTATCTGTTCATTAAAAACAAAGTCAGAAAAAGATACCAAAGAACCACTAAAACACCCACAACTGGCACTATTTTGTGTTTAAATTACCCACCAGAGATCACCGATACCTTTATGGTTATTCCTCCCATCTGTAATGTATTAGCTGATGTAATAGGCAACAAGGTAATACAAAAACTTCAGGAAGTAAGCTTTTTTTCAACTAACTGAAGTTCCTGAAGATTTGTAGAAACGGCCTTTAAGACCTTAATTAAATTGTACCTTCCCAACTGTTTCCTAGAGATTCAAAATGGAAATTCAGAACGTCTGACACAGTCATATGGTTCTGCCTACACACAGTTTGAGAAATTTCTGTCAGCTTGCTTTATTTGACACAAGGGGAAAAGATGCAGCTGGATAGAACACAGGAGAAAACAGTATCCTGTGCAGTTATTGTCTTTTTTTGGATGTACTTTTGATACATAAAGGTACAGAAAAAAACCCCAAACGTTTAAAAGCGAAACGGAATTTGTAATTTTTCTTTTTTTTTTTTTTTTTTATCCTATTTTAAAATTTACCCTTCTTTCCGAACAAAGTTAAAGAGAGTTCTTACTCATGGCATTCAGAAACTTCAGATTCTTCAGGTGTAGGACTTCCTTCCGATTTTTTCCATCCAATGACATATTTACTCACTGCTCCTTGTCTGTGGTATGGTTTTGAAACTGATCCAGAAATCTGTTGACTACTATTCTGTGACACTATATAGACTTTGGAGGTATCTAGGGAGCCGCTCTTTTTAGAGCAATGTGTTGATGGGCTTCCTGAATGATGTGACCCACTGAAAAAATAAAAAATAAAAAAAAACAAAACAAACATACACACACACAAAAGTGAAAACTGCTATAGAACATCAAATCAGAAATGCTTTGCCTGGTATGCAGCTATAATTCTCAAGAATAAAATCAATGTAGCAATATTGCTACAGTAATTTTCTGCATACCAGCAGTGTATACGTTAAAGCTCCCTGAGAACAGAATTGTAATGAGTTTCTAAAACAAGTAACGTATATTATTCAACTTGCTGAAATGCCATTGCAAACTGATATGAATTAAAATTAAAAGACTAAGTTCAAGATATACATACAGAATTTGTGTGTGCAATTTTAAGTAAACATGTACACACACATTATTAATTGTCTAACTCCATTTACATCAAGAACTACATATGGAATTACCCCAAATATCTCTCTAATTATAAAACTCATGCGCTTTTCCATTTCATGTTAATTTTGCCAGTTCACACCAGTTTAAACTGTGCCCTTCATTCAGTAATGTTGAGAATTTAATATTAACAGAAGTAAATTTCAGTTCAACAAAAACAGTTCTCTAGATAGTTTTAATAGCCTCTTTTATTATGAATAATAGCACCAGTTGGCACTAATGTAACCTTTTACTGAAGACTCTCAAAATGATTTTAAAAGAACTAAAGCAAATACTTCCTTGAAGAATAAATGTCTTCTTTTCATCTTGAAGGTGAAGTAAGCAAAGCATTCAGAAACCAAATACCTGGCCTAAAATCAGAGGCTGGAACCTGAAGCAGCAGCTCCTAACTTTTGTTCGTTATTGGTTTATGAATAGCAAACACAGTGCTATCTTTTAATCTAATCCTAAAAGCACTGGTTTAATTCAGAGAGGACCAGAAGGTATGGCTGAAAGCCCAACGGACATGGCTACTTTGCTGTCCATGCAGAGTCAAATACAAGCAATGTACAAGCAATGCACATGTATAGGCGTCATTAGATCAAATTAAAACGTCTACTGTGGAAGAAAGCCGAATCATTAAGCAATGGATTAATAATTTTGATCACAGCTAGTATATGCCTTTGATCTTAAAACCAATTTATTTTTTCCTTCTCCATCTTCCTCCTCAAAAAGTAGAAACAAGATTATGAAGTTTTGAAGGAAGAAAATAATTTGGGTGATGTTCAAAGCTTTTTTTGCTTGCTATCCTTGCAAATACGCAAGGAAATTATGTAAGGATGTGGTGAAGAAAATAGTTCAAGTTATGAAAAATTGAAATCTAAAGATGAAGCAAACATTGAAGCACAATGTAAAATACATTTCAGGTCAACAGTAAGGACATTATCCAGAGGATTTTAGACTTCTATTTGTAACTAAATTTAAGAGAAACTGAGCATTAAACCTCACTCTGTAAGTTTTAAGTAAGGGAATATTTTTGAAGTGAAGAAATAAATGCCTATAAAAGCCTGGTTTTAGATCATGAGTTCAATGCAATGGTTGGAACAAGGAGCATATAGTTTTAGGATCCGAAAGATATTCTATGTAAGAAACAAAGCAAAACTAAAGGCAAGCTCTTTCAGCTACAGTACCATGAAGGTATTTGATAATTCATGTGCATAATTAATATAAAATAGGAGAGATAAAACTATTAATAAGCAGAGCTGTGAGACATAATACTGTGCATAGCTCTAGTCAGTCTTGTAGTTTGAGATACTGTTTCCCACAGCAGGTTTAATTCCATAAATCTTACTCAGACACTATAGTATTAGTTTTTTCAGGAGGTTCTTTATCTGATGATGTTAGAGACTCAGGCCAGTATCTTTCAACCAACCAACATCTTTCCTATGCATGTGGTTTATCTATTCAGGTAAACAGAATACAATTTTAATAAAGAAATGTTGCATTTATAGATCAATGATATTCCACCCATCTGTGGGCTTGTTTCTTGAAGTTTTACAATGTTTCGCTACTGCAGAAGTTTACTATTTAACATTCATAAAATAATTGTGAATTAATGTCCCAATAGTTTTACAACTTCATCGTTAGAGATTACAAAGAAATACAAACTCAGAGTCTGACCAGGTTGAAAATATATATAGGAATGAACAGTAGATATCACATGCTTCCATGTTAACTCAACTTTCTTATGTCTATTTTAACACATCAGTGTTGCAGCATCACAGCTATAAAATTAGATATTTTTTTAACAATTATGCCTGTGGGTACTGCATAGGTGATGCCAGCTTTCAAACCCAACTGCAAAATTATTTATCACTCCAACATAATTTGAAGGATGTGTAAGTAAATAAAACAGTTGGGTCACGTAGCATAAGTGTGACGTTTTCCTATAGCAAAAGGATTTAGCACACATATTAGAAGGTGATCATTTGAAAACATTGCTATTGACAAAGTGGAATTGGGCAATCCTAATGTAAGTCGTCATCTCAACAATAACTACTACTAGGTAAACTCACTTAAAATCTATATGCCTTTTTTTTTATTTTTTAATTAATCCATAAAATATTTATTCCATAGAAGTGAGCAGCATATTACTTAATGGTTGTCTGGCACAAATATGACAGCTGCCACACAAGTGCTGATAATACATATTCTAGCCATTAGAAATCTATTTCGGTTCATTTTGACGAGGTCCTAGAAACACAAAGCTTATTTCTAGCACTGCAGAAGTTTCAATATGTAAAATTAAATCTCAACACACACAAAGTGGAGTAAATCTGGAGCTTCTGCATTATCGCAGGGTTAGTGAAAGCTTAACGTGAACGCATTTACCTAGTTTTCACGCTAGTCTATTCAATAGTCTATACCATCTTCTATAACTTGTGAAAAAATAAAATCTAGAAGTCAGAGTAAGTATACCAGACTAATTCACTCATGTCAAGCATATAAAGAAGTGAGGATACAAGATATTATTTGGTTATTTTCCTGTACTTATTGACATTGAAAACAGGAAAATCAGAGGGAAAGAACAAAAATTTCCTTCCATCCTTTACAGAGCAAAAATCCTTAACATAGACCAAAGTTTCGACTTCAAAGTCACTATAAAATGGGAACTGGGAGATAAAAACAACCAGTGTACTTTCAAAGTTTGCTTTGCAACAGAGGTACCATATGCACGTTTCCACTGGTAACAAAAAGAGCAGCTGAAAATCAACCTGAAACACAGTTCAGCAAACAAAATTGTAAAGCATACATCACAATAATGTAAAGTATGGGGGACAGTATGCAGTGTAGTTTCACTATATGTAAAAATTGTCCATTGCTATATGTAAAAAATTGTCCGTTGCAATTTTTATGATTTCCCTCAGCACTAACTCCTAGTTGCACTGTACTAAAAAAAAAAAACCCCGAAAACATATGTGAAGTAAGTTCTTGGTGCAAACTTCACTTTTACTCAGGGATGTTTCCCAACTTTAAAAACCTAAGCAATGTGCACAGTCACCTATAAAGTCGATCAGATCTGGGAGTAAGGCTATAGCTATGTTTTTTAGGCAGACTTATCATAAATTGCCTGAAAATTGCTCATATAGGCATTTAAATAAAAGAAAATCAAAATCAGTTAAGTGCACTTTCAAAGAAAGGTAAACAGAATAACAAAAATGAAAGCGTTCCCTATACATTAATTTATAATCCATAATCCCTAATTTGTAAGAAACACATACCTGGAATGAGAGGAGATTTCACTTAGGTCTCCCATACTGCCTTCAGCTGTATGACTGGCAGAAATAGCAGAGGCATAGCTATGAACAGCGTACATTTTAGCTGGATCATCATCTGGCCCAGGAGTTTCGGAAGCCTCGGTCCACTGCTCAGTACGACAATGTACTCCAGACCTGCTGCCAGCAAGGTGCAAAGGGGCCAGAAGAGGAGCAGGCATGCAGGGAGCTGTATCAATCCCACTGTCAGTAGAAGCCCCCTTTATATACGTTAATCCAAGCAGTTCAGGATCCATCAGATCTCCAGAACCAAAGTGTTTTTCATCGCTGTTGCTGGATGTATTACTGGATAGGGTGTTGCTGCTCGAGTGGCTTGAACAGCTTTTGTCTCCAATCTTAACAAACAAACAAAAAATGATCCTCCTCAAGTTAAATAGTAAAATATTTATTTTCATATAAATGACCCAATTTGTGCCAAAGACCATTTTATTACTTTTTTACAGTATTCTATAACATAGTTGCAAAGTATGAAAGGAGCGAATTACACTACCAGTTTCTATGAAATGAATTGTACAACTGGCTAGGCGCATTAAAGGTTGATGTCACTGCAAATAAAAAGGCTCTAGTTCCATCTTCTACGGCAAATCTTAAGATCACACTCGAATTTTCCGATTATAGGGCCTGCTTAAAATCCACAAAATTGCATTTCTGAGCAGTTAAAATAAGCAGTTGTTAAAGCTAGACGTATTGGTAATTATTTGTTTAAACAAGTTCTACTGCAAATCTGAAAAACACCGAAGACTGAATTATCCTTGGCCTTTTCTCAGTGTGGGTGAAATAGGCAGCTTATTGGATCAAATCCAATTGGATGTGTGGCCAGTTAAATTGAAGCCAATTGCGACGTATGCATACCAGATGAAAGTAACTTAAGCCACAGGGCCCTAAGCTAAGCATGGTTATTGAACTGGAATAATTACGTCAGGCATTTGTGTCAATAAAGTTGGGGGGGTTTGTTGTTTTTTTCAAATGAGATTTTATACAGAGATAGATTAATTTATCTATGTGACTGAGTAGCCAGAATAAGGGCAGAGGGACTTCTATTAGGGCACGTGGACTTCTATTGGGTAGAATATAAGTGGGGAAGGTGACTAACTTTTTTTATGAGAGCCCCCTCCTAGCAGATGCCTATAAACAAAGCTGTTGCTCATACATTAAAGCAGCTATTCAAGGCAGCCTTTCCAGAAATTATACTTCTATTCCATATGGAAATGAATATGCCTCAAAATTTGAGAAAATTATTTTAGAAAAAAAAAAAAAAGGGGTTACACTTGCATTCATTCTAATCTTTACAAGATGGCTGTCACTTTAAAAACAATGGAACAATTGATAAAAATACAATAAGTAGATTTTTTCCAAGGAGAGGGACTCAGAGAAAGGTGTCAGGAGAAAAGGCACGTCACTTCTTACTGTAAATGTAACATGGAACCAAATTGGAAAGAAACAATGTGGGTGAGGGAGCTCAAAGGCATAAAATTAGCCTCAGAAGACATATTGTATGTATGAACCTTCCCCAAAATTTCCTGTATGTTGCTGAACATAACATGCTTAGGTACCCTTCCGACCATGAAGCATCAGAGAATCTGGACAACAGCTATTAATACAGACATCTTGAACTACCCAAAATTCAATATGGCCATAGCTTAGGATAATTTTATGCATTGCCCTGTGCCAAGAGAAATTACTGTTTGAAAGCTCAGCATGGCCCTAATCGCTACATGTTGTTAACGACTGTGTCATGAAGCAAGATTTTTAAAAACAAACAAAACTAAAACCTGTAGGAATATGATATTTATTCCAGGAGAACAAAGAGAGCTTGAAGATAGTCATCAAAATCCCCCCTAGCCTCCTTCCCCCAAGTTAAAACTGATAAAAAGCCAGCATAGACCTTTTTTATTAGAAAAAAATTAGAAAATATTTTACAGAGTTCTTGTACATTTGCTGTAGCCCTCACTGTGAATTCCACTGTCTGGCAGAGTTATATGTCAAATTGAACTGAACAAAAAGGGGACGCACAGGAGAATGTTACAAAGTCCTTTACAAGGTGATGGCTATTTTTTTCCTGTTTTACAACATATAACAATAAAATAGCCTCATTTGATTAGTTTGAACTGTGTTCTGTTCTGGGCCCCGCTGTACAAGAGGGACATTGAAGTGCTGGAGCGTGTCCAGAGGAGAGCTACCAGGCTGGTGAGGGGTCTGGAGACCAGGTCATATGAGGAGAGGCTGAGGGAGCTGGGCATGTTTAGCTTGGAGAAGAGGAGACTGAGGGGAGACCTCATTGTCCTCTACAACTACCTGAAAGGAGGTTGGAGAGAGGTGGGTGTTGGCCTCTTCTCCCAAGTAAACAATGACAGGAGTAGAGGAAACGGTCAGAAGTTGTGGCAGGGGAGGTTTAGGTTAGATCTTAGGAGGAATTACTTTACTGAAAGAGCGGTCAGGCGCTGGAACAGCCTGCCCAGGGAGGTGGTTGAGTCCCCATCCCTAGAGGTGTTTAAGAAACGTCTACATGTGGCACTTCAGGGCATGCTCTTGTGATAGAGACTGTAGGTTGTTCTCGATGATCTTAAAGGTCGTTTCCAACCACGAAGATTCTGTATTATCTTTATAATAGTGCTGGTTCTTACTTTGCAAAATATAGTTCTTTTGCACCTGCACAACACATATGCACACGCAGGCAAACACAAACATAAGCCCATTATGAAATTTTCTGTTCAGACCCCCACCATCCTAAAAGCAGGAGAGCTGCCATTAGCCTAAAACTCTGATCGCAGTTAAGTAAAGTCTTCATTTAACTTTGGTATCAGTGCTCTGTTTAATACTGATTGCTACATATACTGATTCTACCTTCCTGTTTACTTTGGCTTAAGGTAAAAGAAAGTATTTTTGTCTTCTTGTGTATAATTATACAGCATGATTCTGTTTATGATAGTACTTTTTTTGAGAAGTCTCAAGCCAGAGTCTCATAAGGTATGTATGTACATGAGATGAGAAACTGGCCTCATATTCTTACCAATATAAGTCTACAAGTAGTATACAGATTCGTACTATGTATAGAAAGTTTTCCCATATAACGAACACCAAAAAAATAGAAAAAGACCGTGCATATCATTAGCGTACTTTTGGTCACTAAGTTATTGAGGATTTTGCCCTTACTGAAGACAGGACACTAAACTAGGTAGATCAGAAATCTGTTCAGCAGTCCCAACATACAAACTACATTTTTATTGTTGTTATTGATAATTATACTACATGGGTATTTCACACAATATGACAAGTGGTATGGTGAATATATATATATTTTTTAAAGGATACGAAATACTTTGCAGATTAAGCAAGCCAGTATAAATGAAGCTGTAAACACACAGCTGAGTGTAGATTATACTAGTTTTACCTCCTCAATGCCCCAGACCCAAGCCCTTTTTGGAGTTGTTAGTTTACAAACAACACAGATTAAGCAAAATCAATTCACCCCACATCTAGGTGTGCATACACCTTCCCTCCCTCCCACCAAACAGTGGTCTTCATAAATTACTGAAATGTATTTTTAAGATGTATTTCTTTTTTTTTTTTTTTGAGCTTTAATGACATTCAAGTAAAAGACTTACGTGGGAAAGTTTGTTTGGTGACTCCTTGCCACCACCTTCTTTCTGTAAAGCCCGGTCTTTGTAGGAGCTCAGGACTTTGGTCGATGGTGCATGCCACTTGGTTTCTGCCATAAATAATTGTGTTTTAATTTCTGAATGCTAAAAAGATGAGTATACTGCACAAAGAAAAAAGGCACGTGGCTTAGCATCAGGTTTCAAGCCTGCACGCTCTTTGGAATCACAGACACGTATCTTTGCAGAATTTCTTAAGATTTAGATTTGCAATGATAATTAAATGAAGTTCAACCTGTTTTTCAACATTCATGAGGCTTTCTGAAGTTCAGGAGTAGTTTGTTCCAAGTCTTATCTAAATATCCCACACCATATTCTGTTAGACTGTTGTAACAGTCTCTGATGAATATTACATGTTCTTTGCTCATTAAACCTCTGCACTGCATTGTAAAGAACACTTGCTTTTAAGATACAGTGGCTTTTATTACCAGAATGTCTAGTGCCTTCCAAAGTTTCCTCTCGTTCTCTGCCTCCTTCACACTCCAGGGAGCCTGAACCTTGGTGGTGGTCATGGAGCAAAGGGGACTGGCACCTTTTAACATAAGCAGAAAATTAACCTGTTAGGGTTTTTTCCTAGAAAACCAGTTACATGATGAACAACAACACTTTTTACTCTTCAAAGTAAATATTTTGTAAGTGATTTGTTTAAACAATAATCATTGCCCCCCACCAAGCAAGTACGGTAACATTTCCAAACACTGCATGGAAATACATGCAATTTTTTCAACAGCAAACTGCTGTATCTTAACTGTGAACAGGCCACGAAGACACTGAACTTTAAGATGAAATGCATTCTAGGGGCTATGTATCCGAAGTTTTTTGCCATGGAGGACTATGGTAATGTATGCTTAACTGCTTTATGAACTAAGCCCCACAGAAAGTAACTCTCTAGTTTTGCAGGTTTTCACACACCAGATTCAACCCTTTTATTGAACTGCAAAAGTTAAAACTATTTCAAACCAACACACTAAAATCAAGGTTTCTATTAGAAATAACTGCTGGGAAAATTACACAAGATGCATTTTCATGTGCTTACTGTCTAAAAAATTACTGTAGTTTTATTTGAATAATTAGCATCTATTTAGCTGACAGATTTCAGTGACTATTCTGAAATTCCTTGAGAAGTCTCTAAGATATTGCGCATATATATATATATATATATGCTACATGGAATATCTTATCCACAAACAGTCATGCTAAAGTAATATCAAACTTACAGACAAGGAGTCAAGCCGATGTTTTCAATATTTACATTTTTTCTGAAAAGTAGATTCTGAAAGCCAAGTGGCAAGTCTGAAATGCTTTTATATTATGCTATGTAGATACTGCCATAGCTTAACGTTTTATAACAGGAGTGGTTTTGGCAGCTATATTTATACAACAAAGTGACAAATTTAAAGTAATTTAGAACAGATGTCTCACATAATATTCTTATAACACGGACAGTATACTGGGGTGGTGTTTTATACGCAGATAAATAACTTTTAAAACTTCAGCACTGAAGGATTAACAAGGATGTGAAAGAACCACCTATTTATCGCAACAGGCTTTTAGGGAGAAGAGACATCTGAAAGAGTGCTACTTTTGTTGAGGAGAGATGCTAGGGAATGGATGCCACTGGAACAAGCACTGTAGGAAATACAACCTTTGAAGACCAAAAAGACAATTTTTTAATCAAATACCCTCCTACTGAAGCAAAATGAGGAAAAATTATTATTTTATTCCAGTTCTGAGTTACTAGCTCATTTCTGGCTTGTTTCTGGGAAAGTAAACCTAAGAACTGTTTGTTATTTACCTGAATCGTAAAATAACGATTTTTTTTCTGAAGAGTTAAAGCAGTATGGCGTTAAAATTGTATTAGCATACATGTTACAGTAAAGATCAGTAAACATGTACATCTTAAAATAAACTAATAGATTTTGCAAACAAATCTATGATACAGAACATCCACATAAATTTTGCTTCAGAAAGAAGATGCATGGGAGCTATAGCAAGATTTTAAAAATAAGTCAATAAATAAAAAAATCACCAGTACCCGTCATATCCCACTTGCTGTCTCCACTGGCTGCTCCCACTGGGCCCTGGATCACTGGAGGAGGACTGGTTGCTTGGAGAACTTCTGTAATGTTAACTAGAGTCATTAACAGCGCACTGACGCATTTGTGGAGTTTTAGATTTGAACTGGGCTATGCTCATTTTATAAAATACATTCATTTTTACAAATAATTTAGATGCAGTATGAGCACTTAAATATATTCATTTTGGGAATTTACAGGTCTTAGTTTCACAAAACTTAAGCAAGTAATTTTAAAATATATTATTTATTTCATCACTAATAGAATATTTCCCAGTGAATATATAAAAAAGGCACAAAAAGAGAAAGACTAAGTGCCAAATCCTAATATTCTTACATCTAGCTTTACTTCTGAACAAGTGGGATTACTAAGGAGTCAGAGCAGCCAGATTAGGTCTCTAAATTTACCTATAGGAAGTTCTCATGATGGATCACAAATGATTGTTAGTCGCTTTGCAAGTATTCCAATTTTCACCACAGTAATTTAGAAGAGGTAATACCAATACTTTTCTATTTTATTATTTCTTTGACATAGAAAAGCAGTAAGAAAACATTTTCATGCATAGTGTTATTTTGTACTCATTATTAGACTTTGGAGCCTCATGTCTTAACAATGTCTCTAATTACTCTTCTTGGATTCAGAGACAGTTAAAACATAGTGTTCAAATTTGGTTTTGATCACCCTCCTCTCCTTCACTTCTGTGCATATCAGTCCATAACTACAATACCACTTCCCCCCCGTGACACCACCTTGGAATTCCCTGTATTTCCCTTCTGTTTTCATATCATGGTTTTTGAGTATTTTTTAGAGGCTATATGTAGAAATCAATGTCTGTACTCAGGGAAGAGGTGAAAAGAGGTAGCTTTGGATTTATGCACAATACTTTCCCAAGGACGTGACATTCAATAAGCAACTTTACTGTTCAGCTTGAAAATTTTAAAGACGTTCGCTATTATATTTTGTCTAGCAGCCAAACATATACACAATAAGTAGATCTCACGGTGCCTACTTTTTCAGCATGTCTCTCTGGTAAGTATTGTCAGGAATGAGCCTCTCTCAATCAAGTGAAACAGTCTACAGTTGAACTCAGCTGCACGTTCTTGCTTCTTACCACCAAGAACTCTGCATTTCTTGCACAGCTTAAGTGAGCCAGCATTAAGGAATGGGTAACTTATGATCCCATGTGTTTCCAGCCTCCAGAGTGATGTTTAAGACATCATCCTCAAAACTGGGATGCTGGTTTATATTGTCCCAGGCTGAAGAATGCCTAGATCCCAAGCCTCCTGTTTGCTGCACAAGTGCCTAGCCATTAGCCTCCCGAACAAAAGCAGAACTGCAGAAATCCAGTCAGTGAATGCCTCACAGAGTTCCTTTACAGAGGAGTTGCAGCTGCCTGCTCTCAGGAATAGATTCCAGACTCCAAGTGAAAGGACACACTCGCCTACAAGTGTAACTCAAGGACTAAAGTAGATGAAGACTACTTGGTGTGAAAAACCAGAGGAGTGGGTCTGACTGAAGCTTCACTCTTAGGCACTCTCTATAAGCAGCTGTCACAGAATTAGGCATTTTGTAGAAAGAGGAGTAGAGCTTATATTTCTTAGTGACTAATACGATTCACATAAAAACATTTGGATTGCCTTCTCAAAGCACTTAACTCTCCTCCGGAACTATACTAGGAGCACAGATGTTCAGGTTCCAGTTTTAATTTGACTGCAGGGACTGGGCACCTAGCTGGCACATGTCACAGTAGCTGAACTGTTGCTGCTTAAGTCTTTTACTATATCTAGCCCCATTTCTGTTGCTTCTTCACGTTTTTATCTCAAAAACAACCATTTTATCACTGACTTCAATGTTAGTTCATTTTCAGATCAGTTGCTGTAACTTCCCCATTTTATCAACCTGCTTCTTCCTGCCTGCACTCTTCAACTTGTCGAAACTGATATTGGGTCTCTGACTCTCTAAAATCTCATCTTCATTTTCCTAGCCTGAGTATACATGTTCACCCTTGCAAAACTACTTTTAAATACTAATCAACCTTATTTCAAACCCTTTTCTTTTAACCCCATTTCTCTGCCAAGCCATCAACTATGCCTCTTCCCATGTGGAAAGACCTTGCCAGTTAGGTACCTTTCTTTTCATGTTTCAAGACCCACGTGTCACTGTTCATCATTTTCCTCTCTTTTCATTATTTATATTCTGTACTATGTCTTCCCCAGAACAGCACTTCTGCATTTTTCTTGTTTTGTTTAAGTGATACAGGAATTTTTTCATGACAAGAGCCTCCGTCTTAGAATTTTTTCCACATGCTTCAACTGAGCGTTAGGAGAAGCACAATTTATGATTGTGATGATTTCTGGAAATGAGTAGTATGTCAGAAAGCTTTCATTTTTCCCTCTGTATAGGCATACAGCATGCTTAATAAAGCTCTATACACCCTGAAGTATTTCTAGACATTTGATACATTGTCTTCTTATGCTAGATTTTACCAAGAATTTCAGTAACAAGACATTAGGGAAAGTTTAAGTCCCATAGCGGCATACACATGCTCACAGAAATGTGCTTCTCCTTTTGTCAGGGGGTTAGGATGCAGGTAGGGGAGAAGAATACAAATGGTCATAACTGGGAGTCTGCCTTCCCCAGACCATAACATAGACATATTTTCAAATATGTATTCCTATTAACCTGTATACATTTCAAACCACGTAAAAAGTCACTAATTCTTTTCTACTAAATAAGATACTATAGCAATAGTAGTACTTCGTGATATAATCCACAATTTTTTTAAAGCTATTTAAGACTAGTATTTTAGATTTTCATATCAACTAGGTACTTTCAACACGCAGTATTTTTTCCTTGGAAATTAAAACTACATTGCAAACGAAGAACAGAAGAGTTCTGCTCAAGACCTACTCTTTTCCTAAATAATTCAAAGGTCTAATTTATTTACGAATTTTTAAATTTAAAAGTAATTTTTTATCTTACGAAGAATTATGATTAAATAGAACAGAGCTAACATTTAAGGATACCATTCCATCATTTAAGAGGTGTTACATATTCAAATCACAAGCTCTACTTTGTTTAATTAAAAGCAAAGCAAAGCATAAGGACTGGTAACGAGTTACAGAACCCTTTGAAACTATGCCAATAGCTTGGTAATGAGATTAAATAATTCATTTTTAAAGGGATGAGTTCATTTTAATTACTCTCATTATTTGTTTAAAGAGGATCCCAAAAGGTGGGGGACAGGACATTGTTTAGATCAAAAAGCCACAGGGCAGTTTCCCACTTCATTGATTTGGGACTAGAGGGAAAGGTTAGTCGTCCTTAGTGGCAGGATCCCCAGTACAGTCCACTTTCATCACAAACAACAAGAGTCGCTTGTTTGAAGTAGAGAGAACTGGGATCAGTGAACGCTCTTTAATACCAACCTCAGAACTAAAATTATCGGCAAAACTCAACAAAATAAGGTTTAAAAAAATAAGTATACCCAAGTTCTAGAAAGCAGAGATATCTAAAGTAAGGCACATTAGGAAAAAGACAGGCATTAAAGGGAGAGTATATTACCTTGCACCATCTGGCAGTTTTCTATCAAAGGAAGTGCTGCGAGGAATGGCTGTCTGAGCCTGCTGGAGAAGCTGCTGGCACTGCAGTCTGTCAGATGTTCCTAGGATTGGAGAGGCACGAGAGAGGGGCTGCCCAGCGGGAGTCGGCACCCGATGCCAAGTGGTATTCCTTCTGAAAGGGGTTTTATACTCACATGGGGTGCCTTCACTGTCAAGTTTGTATTCCACCATGGGTATACGACAAAGTTCTGAACAACCCCTGAGGGACAAATAAAAACGCTGATCAGTCTTACTGGAGGGAACAGAAAAAGAAATCTTGCATTCTACAGTCAGAAATATATGCATATTTTTCTTTCAGGTGCCCAAAGGTGTTCATAGAGCACTGTACAGCCCTTCCAATGCTTCAAAACTATCAAGCCAACCAGATAGGAAACATTTCAAAATAAAGGATTGGCTCTCATGTGCTCAAAGGTTTTTGAATTCCCTCCTTGTCCTTCAAAAAGGAAAAAATTAAGCTTCTGTAAATTAATCTGCAGCTTGAATTTTACATAATAAAAACTAGCAGAAGCAAAGCATTCAGAAGTCAGCAAACATCAAGTTCTTCTGTAACAGCTTTAGTTTGTTTAAATTCCATAAATACAAATAATTTCTTAATGTAAGAATTAACACATTCCAGAATTACAAAACATGTTTGTCGCTTTGCAGCAAACTAAACGTTTCTTAGTGGTATTGAGAACTTTCCTTTAGAATCCCGCCTTGTCCCCACCCAATGACAGAGCATATACACTGCAATGCAAGTGGCATCTAAATATTTTTCTATTTATTTTCAAACTGTACTTTCTAATGTCTCTCTTCCTGGAGGTCTCTATGCCTGGAAGACAAACGGGGAAGAGGAAGGAAGAGACAGATCAGAAACAGCCTGGCTCACAACCTCTGCCTGAAGCTTACAGTTTGGTTAAATACTAACAGCGTTCCCAGAAAGTGTAAACTCGGGTAAAAGTAGGGACAAGTGTTCCCCAAAAGATCGTTTTGCCAGTGGTGCATTTGCTGTAGACTCAGGCTGGACTTGAATTAAGGGGTACTGTTTCAGAAATTAGTTAATAAAAGCTTCGCACCCACTTTAAGCCAGCACTGATTATCACTGCAGATATTTTATATTCTCACATACCATCTCCATTGTTTGTTTGATAGGCTGCGCGTATTAGATTAGCATCTCTAAAGAAAACAACCTAAATAATTCTAAAGCAAGCAGTCCATAAAGTTTAAGTAAGAAATAGTGAAAACTTGCTTCTCTGCCTCAACTACAATTCTGTTCTATCCCTTGAGCTGAATCTTGACCAAGCTTTGCTTTTGTTGAAAACTCAACATCCACCATTTCCAACTAAATTAAAATCACCCAGAGAAAATGTAATGGAGTGTGTGTAAAGTCTTTACAGTCTTAATATAGAAAATGTTTTGGCACAAATGACTAAGCACAAATGTGTGGTTCAAATAAATTTTACAGATTCTCATACATTAAATTACCAGGCCCCGAAGTTTCTGAACCAAACAACAAAATAACATTTTCATTGTGAATGTTACGGTAAGCAGTTAAAAAACTCCCATATTATAATAAAGCTAACTATGTTATTCCAGGTTGTTGAAAAGAAGATGAGTGTGCAACTGTAGCAATTACATAGTAGCAACTCTGTATATGCCCAGTCTGAGCGAGCCAAATGCTCCAGGCTGATGAATTTTATGGTACTAAACAGGCAAACTGTTTATCCGGCAGCATTAAATCTCAGGTTCTGCTTGCACTCAAACACATGAAAAAGGTAAATAAAGAACTATAAAATACAGAGGATAAAGCATTGAGAGTGGAGATCAGTAGCCAACGTAGGATAGAAGACATTGCGATGATGACGAGCTGAAAAGGGGTCACTAGAATACTCCAAAATGGAACTCAGAATACCTGGTTTTTCAAGACTGTTCTGTCATCAGAACTATTAGTATTAAACTCGCCAGTAAAACTTGACATAAGCAAACTCTGCTGACAAAGCATAGTTGGACATGATGGAATTTCTTATATTTGTTTATTTTTACATATATATATATTTTATATCTAAAGGATTGTGCTAAAACTATACTAAAACTATATCAAAAGAATACGAATGTTGCAAGCTTAAAAACTCATGAGGTAAGAAATTTCAAAATTATTTTTGTTGCACATGTAACTTTAATCTGTCCTTTTTCTGTCAGTGGAGTAAAACCATATACTTTCTCTTTTGCTTTTAACAAAGAACTCTTTACCTCATTCCATACATATAAAAGCACTGATTGAAGTGATACTACTCAATATATAACTACCATAATGGTTTAATGTGCGTCAGATATTCAGACGCATTTTTCTGCACTGATTTGTGGTATGAAATTATTTGATGGCTGCATACTTTCACTGGTTATAAAACTCATTTCTTTCCAGCTCCTCTTACCTCACAGCATCAGAGAATTTCACAAGAATGATTTTCTGGCTTTAGCTTCCCCATGGAGGTAAGAAGACCCTAATAGTCTCCTCCCACAGACAAGGAATGGAACTACAGAGAAACCTATCTATAGCCTTCCCTCTGCCCTGAAAATGCCCCATTTATTCAGACCGCCACTTCAGTTCATTTATTTTCTAAAATTGTTTCACACTTCTGAAAACCACAAAACACATGTTGGGCTCTTAGAATGATGAACACTGTGGAAAGGCTGAGTTAAGCACATTGCATAGAATCGCACAAACAGTTCTACTGCAGAAGCATACACAGAATATATTTCTCCTCCAGCGCAATACTCAACTGCTTACATTCCAAGACCATTCTTCTCTTCATAAAGTACCCTGCCTCAACCACTGCCTGCAAGAAATGACAGCACGGTGAAAGAGACAATAGCCTCTATCAACGTCACCTTGATTCATTTCCAGAGCAGGTTCCTGTTACATGAACGTAGAAAGTTCTTAAAGGAAAAAATAGCCTAAGACTGATCATTCAATTAAAGACTTTCAAAAAGCTTTATATACAAAACAAACAGAACAAAGAAAGCCCGGATGACACAGCAAGGTTAATATTAGTTTAGTGTACTGCAGAATTTTTCATGTGGCCATATATGCAGTTTGTCATTATTTGAACAATTACGTAGGATACAATTTCAATCATCCTTCTGCTGACTTCTTAGTATCATTTCAGCCCCTTCTTCATTCCTATAGACCTTAAGTGTTAGAAACAAACCACCCCCTCCCCATTTTTAATTATTAGGATTTCAATTTCATAGTTTGCCTTGATAACTGAGAAAGTTATAGCATGTAACTGCCATTGTATCCCTTATTAGATACCTCCATAAAGTACTTTAAGTGTGGAAAAATAGCCATGGGTTTTGAAGGCAAAAGGGATTGTTACTACTTCGTTGAACTCGGCTTGCCAACTGAATAACTAAAGCATGATATGAAAATAGGAAACAACAAGCTTTCCCACAAAGAATAAGAGTTTAAAATTTTGTAAAATTTTGTGTTTATGTCATGAAAACGTATTCCTCTGATAAATGAAAAAAAGAAAAATTCAGGACACTCTTCCTGGGGGAAAAAAAAAAAAAAAGGCTTACAAAACAACCCTTTTCCAAATCACTATACAAATCTAATAATTTTACTTTTAAATTCAAAATAGAGGCCTAACATGACTGAGGTAGCTGCTCCCCCAGAATTTCCATGGTTAAAATGGAACTATTTTATATGGCGTCCTTTGTCACATAGACTTTTTAATTTTAATTTAAAAGTGCCAAACCAAACAGTTCAACATTAACATGAAAAATTACGCTTCATTGCTTCACAAGCACCACCTAAAGAACAAATACTGCAGTATACTGAGATATGTAAAGTCATAATCGTAGCTACCTCCTATATCAGAAACAAAGAGAATCAATTACTTCATGCCTGCGATCCAGTGAGAATCTCCACCCCCACTGTGGTTCAAACTGCAAGTTATCTTGCATGAAAACCCCCACAAAATTAAATGCAATTTCCTATTAAATATTTAATTTGACCATTATCGAACTTCTATTTATAATAGTGATACTTACTCTACTGGATGAAGAATATACACTGGCACTGGTATTAAATGATAGCTTTTAATTCACTTTTTAATTTAATTTTTTATTTTTTTTTTAAAAATTCACTTCAAAGAATATGTAAAGACAAATCTATATTTTATGGTCTTAAAAAGATATTTGAATTTATGTTAAACAAGTATAAGACACCAAACATCTTTCCCAATTATATTCAATATAACACTTTGAAAAACAGACTCATGTTATTTATCAAGCAAGTCTGACCAAGTCTTAACCACACATCAGAACTGATAGCACTTCTTGTCCCTTCACTATAGTTTGGTATTAATTAAATCAATCCTTCAACACAGAGCACAGGCTCCTACTAATCTCTTTGGTTCAAGAGCCATATTATCCTATAAAAAAATATTTGGTTAATAAAACCTACTCTGCAATTTACACAGAACGTGACTCTACGATACAGTTAGCAGGTCATGACTGCATATTAAAATTTAAGACTCCACTATAAAAATCTGCAATATTAAAATGTTACTGTGAGGAGCATTATGTTCTGAAACGATTATCAAGCAGTCCATTAAATTTTTCAAGCTATGTTAAACAAACCTTTCAATATTAATTTAAAGGTTCTGTAAAAGGCTCTGTGAAGGGCCTACATTAGGCAAGGATGATAGTTGAGAAAGATAAATGTTCATCTCCACAGAAAGGTTGGAAGCTTTCATACTATGGCCAGCAGTTTGCCACCTTGATAACTACACAAAAGCTTTCTTTCCAGTTACATCCCACTGCTATAAACTACTAGATACGACTTCGGTATTTGGATCCCAACTCTCTACAGATTTCATGGATCACGAACCATTTGTTAGGGTAATAACAAAACTAGAATAACTGATTACAATTTAACTTTAGTTTAATGTAGCGCAGATGTGAACCATTCAGGGGGATGTAGGGATAGTGAAGTAATCGTTGGTGTTCACCAGCGGTATTAACACCGATAAATTATCCCTATCACCATTTCAATACAAAACATTTAATCTTGCTCAATAAGGAGTCTTTATCTATATCAAGCAGTATAAGTAATTGAATTCTTCTAACTCAAACTTTGCATTTGAAAGGAATCACTTCTATCACAGTGCATGTTTGTTCTTACACTACAGCAGCTCCCACAAGGTGTCACAATGCGACTGAGGAGTCATCATGCAATCTATTAAATCCACATAATAACCAGATTAATTTCACATAATTGTGGAGACTTAACTGAAAAGCAGAATTTAGTAACTTAGTTTTGCTTAGACTCACCATGTAGTTAACTGAGACATACAGGCATTTCCCCTTCTCTGACCCTCTGAAGTGCCTCCTGGAGGTAACCCCTAGACTCCACTGACTCCCTACATCAACTCCAGTGCAAGCACAAGACACTGGATAAGATTCAAATGGCTTACGAGAACTCTGGTCAAAAAGTCAAGACAAAAATTCCAAGTTCTAACACCTCAGAAACCTACTAACAGTAGTCATACTGCATCAAAAAAGAAAGAGATGTCATTTGAAAAGTAGTGAATCAGTTTTACTTTAAAATAATTTCATAGTACAAGAGATGTATGTGATTGCTTATGGCAACGTCAGATAAGGCTGCTGCCCACTTTATCACTCCTGGCTTAAGGCAAGTGATAACTCTCTGTCAGTCCCTTCACAGAGCTGAAGAGTTGAAGCTGACAATCCCTCCTTTATGAAGGACTCATTGTCCTTCTGATCTTTGTTACTATTCAGTTTTAAACAGAATCTTTGTGTTGGTGAGCTGACAAACAATTTAGAGGCCTCCTAAGAGCCTCTATACCTGCATTGTTGTATGAAAAAGACAAGAGAAATACAGACAGGAGGTAGGATGAAAGGAGCTAGTCAGGAAATAAAAGAGCAGAAACCCCCCGAAAAAAACCCCAAGGTGTTTGGCTTACTCGTATGATCCGTAAGGCAGTAACAACCCCTGCACTCTCTGCTGATGGAAACTAGGACACAAGCAGAGCAAGTCACATTTCCAAATCCCAGAGAGTAGGAAAACAGCTACATCAAAAGACAACAATTATGGGAAATAAAGGCTTGAAAAGCTATTAGCAAGAAGAAAGAATCAGTGGGAAAAGAGATAAATAGGAAAGATTTTTGTGACCTTAACGAGAAAAGCCTTCAAAATTTACCATAAGAGCTGGAAAACCAACAGCTGGGATGTAAAAGTTACATTGTGCTCCAACTTAAGAAATGGAAATGACAAGTAACAGAACAAATGAAGCAGGGGAACAGTAACAAATGGAGATCTAAGTCTTTGAGGTCTGAATGGACCGAGTTCAGAATGAATCCTGATTCTGAAGTGTCTTTAGGATACTTGAGAGACAAGATTAGGAATAAGACCACATATGAGGAGATACAGGAATCAGTCATGAGGAAGTAGTAAGTAAAGATATTTTACATGATACAATCAGTTGAATCTAAAATAAAATGGCAAATATAAAGTTTGGCTCCATAGATATGCCATTTAATGACTCACAAATATATCTTCTTTAATAAATAGGAAAAAAAATACCTAATGTGATTCAACAAAAAAGTTAAATACAACAATTGCAGCACTAAAATATCTTTCTAGTTCAGAAATAGCATCCTTGGAACCTGAAAAGACTTTAAAAAAGGGAAGAAAGAATAGGAGATTTAACTAACTACTGCAAAGCTCATCCACAGATTGATTATTGATCCCTCTACCAGTCAGATTCAGGGGGCAGGTGATATTTTCAAACTTCACATTTCCAGGTTAACAAGAGCCCTTTGAAACATTTCAGTCGGAGGAACTACAGTATTCTTCACGGCAACTGCCCATAGCAGCAAAAAGACATTTAATTAATATCTCCTGCCTTCTTCATTTTAGACAGCATAAAAAAAAAAAATCAAGCTACAGATGACTACGAAGACATCATCAAAATTCAGCAGTTGCACACGGCATAGCAATCACCTAGACTGATAATATACTGACTTAAAATCAATTCAGTGAAATGCATTTCCACAGGTGCACTTTAAATATTGCTGCGTGGAACTTCCATCCAATTCTCTTTTACAAAAGAAAATGACAGATTGACCATGCTTCTGATAAAGAAAGATAGAAATTCCTCAAGCATACTTTAAGTGTTTACATCTATATTTTACTTCAATTGATGGACCAAATGAACAATTAAGTCCAGGAGTTTCTGAGACCTGTGATTTAGTATCCAAATTGTAATAACAAATAGCCTAAACCCAATTGACAGTCTCTGTACAGCTCTTGTAAGCCATATTCTATTGCCAAACATGCCACACACGCTCCAAGGTTCACACCTGCAATGCCTGTCAGCAACAGTACCTGTTAGGTTGAATCATCAAAGCAGGTAAATGAGGTGAATGGCACAAAAGTTGTCTTTTCTCTGCAGAGCACTATTGTAGGAGCCAAATTAAAGATGTTTTAAATGCCTTTTTCCACTAAAGCGGGACATGCACATGCTGTACAGTCAAAACCTTCCAGAGTTCTTGAAAGTGCCACAATGTTTGCTCACAGGAGTCAGTAGGGCAATTTTAGTACCACTATGAGGACGAGGCACATCTTCAAATGGAACAGGGAAAAGATTTCAAAGAATGCTGCATAAGTTATCTTGTGTACCGAATTTGACTTTTTACTTGGATGAGAAGTACAATAAGCATCAGAGAATTGTTTTGAACTTTATACCTTTTTAGTTTATAGTTCTTTTGTTAGATGACTGCTGGGTGGAGACCATACGTTACATACATTGCCTAGGTGTTTCTTTGTTTTGATGCAAATCAAAATAGAAAAAGATGCTTATACAATAAAGTTTCAGCTTCCCAAGGATTATAGTAGCACTGCATACTTAGCCTTACTCTCTTAAGTGTGACAAATTTAAAGAAAAATGTTAAAATGCGAATTGTATATACTGGCAAAGGCCAAGTTTACACATCCTTTTCTTTGAAAACTATATTGGGAAGAATAAAGCTCAAAAGAATTTATAGAAAGTGACAGAAAACAATTTTTAATTTTTTTAAACAATAATTTGTTTAAACAATGTCTTTCTTTTACGCAGAAGAAAACCATAACACTTTGGTTATTTAGAGAAGAGACAGAGCACACGGTGCATGACATATTAAAGATGGAGAAGAGGGCAGCCCATACCTTATGCCTAAACTCTGCTGTTTGCTGGTGCTGCCACTCTTCCAAAGGCAGGAGTGGTGGCAGCGACTCCACAATGAGGGGGAGAGCCAAAAGGTCTTACTGGGAAATTCACCTTCTATTAGGACTTGCACTTAAACAGTACCAGCCTAGCTTAAAATCTCTGGTGCTTATCAGGGTTGTGACAGAGCTCATTTTTGCCAAGAGTTTCCATCAGGCTACATCACAGTGCATATGTCTCATTCCCTGAATCTAATAATGTTATAAGTAGTATAGTAATTCCGATAGTAGAGGAAGTTAAGCATTTTCTAACATTTTTTTTTTTTGTTCGGTACAGAGGATTAACTTTTGCAAGTGATGTGGCTTCCAATTTATAACATTATATTTTTAGTGCTAGTTCTTTCAGTTACCTCTAAAAAACCACCATAATCTAGAGTTTTCAGATATTTGCAGCCTTCTTAGGTTAGTAGCAGGGGTGGTAATTAAAAGCTTTGGTAAATACAAATTCTGCTTTTACAACCAAAAGTTCAGTTTCAGGTTTTTCTGCTTTAATCCGCCTCAAGTGTTGTTAGTCTGTAAGCATCCTCCCAGTGATTCTGGACCTGACTTCATTCTAGCTCAGAAGGCTTAATTAAAGAAAAAAAAAAAATCTGAAGGCCCTATGAACTATCCCACCAGCTTATGACAAACACTCTTGGGAGAATATTTTAATTCCTCCACAAAGTAAATCCTTCCACTTCCTAAAAACTTTCTTCCCAAACATTCTATACTCTGCTGGTTATCTGTCACTTAAAAAAAAAAAAAAGCCCTACAAACACAATTGTCTAATAAGATCGCAATCATTAGGAGGAGCATGCATCAGGACTGGAAAATACAGAGAGTCATTATACCTATTCTATTTGTAAGAAAGAGTTTGCAAAGGTCAAGAGCATAAAACAACCTCAAAAGAAATTCAGTAGTACTTAATAGCAGCCCACAGGCGGTTTCAGTCATAGTTACCAAAATATTTCCATTTTAAAAATTACCTCCATCAGCAGGAAAAACGTCTGTTACTTGTTCAGACCAACAGGTGGAAACTACCGCTGCTACATCTCTTACAATGGTTGTACTTGAGCTTCTGTTTCTTGCCCATCCCTCGAAATTTTGCTTAAAGTTTTGTTTGCTTTCTAAACTTTCTAGAAATTGTTTCTTAAGCACTTCTTAAGCAGTTTCTTTTTATATATAATGGTAGTTGAACTAAGACAGATACTTAGGTTTCAATGTAGTAAGAGAGATTAGAGCAGAATCTACAGTTTAAAATGGATTTAGAAATACCTGAATTCCTTGATTGGATTTGACTGATTAAGGATATAGTGTCCTTGAGCATTACTTTGACACCACCAGTGAAAGCAAAATAGAATGAACACCATTATTCCGCTGCTAAAATGTGTATAACTCTAGCTACTGCACTGCAGTACTAGGTAATATTGACAACAGATGAACAAATCAACAATTGTGAAGGGAAAGACATAGCATAGAAAATAATAACACACAAGGATACTAATTCAGGTTACTATTGCTTTTGCATATACTGCTATCAAGACTATAGGTAGAAGGGTATGTATCAATTAATGGAACACATTTATTGAACAGAATTTTCCTCTGCAATTTCCTAATCACTCTGTAACATTCTTTGTAAGCACCTTCAACATTCCAAGTAATTTATTTTTATGCTTAAATAAGTTAATACAAGACAGTTTGCAGCAAAAAATAAATTCATCATTAACAGTTCATTGCTAATATTCTCAGTGTATGCACACTCACGCTTTGTTGGTTTTCTTTTAAAATATAAGAGGCTGATGGACTGAGGATGATTTGTGGGTAAGGTAACAGAAAAAAATAAATTTAAGAACTTGATTAAAGATCTCGACTTCAGCGGATATTTTTCCAAGGGACTGAGACTGCTTTGGAAACACCCTTGGCACACTTGAAACTCATTTTCATTTGAAGGGTTTAATTCCCAAGACACTCCATGGCACTCCATTCTGCGTAAACTCACTTCAGAATTTGATCCCAGCAAGGAACCAGTGCTGATAAGTTACCGAAAGAGAAAGTCTTCATTGCTTGGTATTCCTAAAACCCGGCAGACAGAGCTAAGCAGAAACTACCCTTTCAAGCAGTGGAAATCAGCTGATTATCCCAGTAAATGAAAGACAAGCATTAAAAAAATGATACATGAGGACTTTTCATGAAACTATGAATTTGGGAGGGGTGCTAAAATTATATTTATGTTCTTGTAAATGTATGTCAATTTTTGATCAACAGACTCTTGTAGAAAGCAAGATGAATATATTTTTATATCTATACACTGTGGACAAAAACTTAGTGGGTGAACTTGAAATCCCAGATTATAGCATTTAAAGCAAATTTTTTTTTATAAACTACCAACATCTACCCTGAGAAATAAGCCTGAAATACAGAGGAAAAAAAGCCAACCAACTGCCAGAAGATTATATGGTCTGTAGGATAAGTCAAACTTTCAAGGTACTTATTTCAGCCACCAAATCTATTGTTTTACATGTGTCAGATAGACTGAAGTATAATTTCTTAGAAGAAAATCTCTAAAAACAGCTGTGAACAAAAGCAATAATTATTGGAGCATACATGTGAAGCTTTCTCCTGCTTTTGAACCATCATTCTTCTAGACAGGCACAGTGTGCGGATCAAGGACTGATGGACCCCCGACTTTGAAGGAAATATCTGTATGTCTGGTTTGAGTGTTATCTGATGATTATTAGAGCTATAAAAAAAGTTCTCTCCCGATGAGCTGGCACACCTGCCTTAACTGTTGCTCACAGACAGGTGTTGGAAATCACTCACAGAGACCCGATTCTATCTTATATAGCCACACGTGGATTCTCCAAGGACAGTGACATTTCTTGTCAAATGAAGGTGAAATGGATTCTAATTCTCCAGATACTCCTGTTTTACATCCAAAACTACTGCAAATTTCTGGGTAAACCTGAATACAAGAGAGTACCGGAGTACAAGAGAGACATGAATATACTGGAGCAAGTCTAGCAAAGGGCTACAAAGATGATTAAGGGATCAGAGCACCTGAAACACAAGGACAGGCTGAGAGCACTGGGATTGTTCCGCCCAGGAAAAAGGCAGCACAGGAGGGATCTCATCAATGTGTAGAAATACCCGATGGGGTGATGGGGAGAAAAAAAATGAGAGAGTAAGATTCTTCAGAGTTGTATCCAGTGAAAGCACAGAAGGCAAGGTGCACAAATTGAAATACAGGAAATTCCATTTAAGTACAATATTTGTTACCGTAAGGATGATCGAACACTGGAACCAAAGTTGTGGAGTCTCCACCTTTGGAGAATTCAAAATCCAGTGAGCATGTCTCTGAGCAATCTGCTCTACTTGACCTTGTTTTGAGCAATGTGGTTTGACTCAACAATCTTCAGAGGTCCCTTCCAACCTCAACTATTCTGTGTTTCTATGATTTTGCACGGTAAGACACTGCAGATGGCTAAGATGAGCAATTGAGCAGGAGACAGGGAGATGGATTTGCACAAGTTTTAACTAGTAAGTAGCTGTGATAGATTATCTCCTTTCTCCAAAGCTCTGGTAATTTATGCCTTTCTGCCTTCTCCTCATTCATCCACTCAATATATTTTACAAACAATGTCATAGGTCACGTTTGTCAACTGAAACTCTCAGTCTTGTCACCTGATAATCTATATTGCTTTCTCTCTGCTCTTTTTAGATGATAAACATCGAGAAAAGGCAAGCTCAAGATCCTTTTCAATTTCAGCAAGCAAAATCACTAATCATGTTTTGAGGATATAATGGGGAAAATGAAGAGCTTTCTGTTTCAGTGAGAAGTTGATATTCGAGAGAAAGAGGCATTAACGAAGATTTTTTTTTATACTAGAGAGATGAGGCTGAAAAGAACTTAAACATAAATGCTTTGGTGTTTTTCCTATTTTAGAATAGAAACATAGTTTAAAAAAAATAAATTTTCCTTAGTAATTAGTCACATAGTTTTAAAACCCCCAAAAATTTATAAACAAGAACAGCTTTTGCAGATTTTTCCCAGTTTAGTGGCACTTAGTTAAAACTCCTCCTACACATAGGCTGAGTGCCATGTATCACACTGATCTGGGACTTTAACATTTTATTTCTAAAAATGTATCAAAGAAGATATAAACAATTCATAAAATATGTATTTTTCTATCAGGGCCCATAAAATACACGTTTTTACCTTCAATATAATAGGATCAGCTCATTAGGCTCATATTCTGTAAACAGCTTGGAAATGTATACCAAACAAGTCAGTAAAAATTCATACCCAGAAGCAGATGGTGAGAATAGCAAAGCTAAGCAAAGAGAGGCTTAATTGCAAATTGTATCCAACTAAGCAAAACGGTGGCGTTCTACATTCACAGGCATTTTCTTCTGAAAGGAACCCAACGCATCGACATGCAGGTTGAGGCAGGGGAGGGCACTTCTGTGTCATTCATCAGGCCAATGACTACTTGGAGAATTGCCACCAATTAAACTGTATTCGTGTACAGCTGGCACCAACTTCACAGTGCTGCATGCTACGTAAAATTTTATGGCTTGTTGTCTTGCCAAAAGCAACACTTCTAATGTTTTTTCTGTTAAATTAAAAATCAACAAGAGATTTAAAGTTGGCCTACAAGAAGACAAATAATTCAATTTACTCTAGTACAGTTCTCATTTAGAATGAGCCAAATTAACAGTGCTTAGACAAGGTATGTGAGAAATAAAGTCACATTATTATAAAGTTCAATTTTTTCCCTACTTCTCTACCTCAAAATATTCCAAAAAGGAGAGAAGAGCAAAAATCTTTTTGTCACCAAAAAGAAACACTGATGAAAGAAAATTGCATTTCATCCCTGAAAACAATGCTACAGTCACTATAGGAAACTTTATTACAGTCTTTTCCTGATTGTGGGAGCATTTATTTCATGTTGCAGCAAGATTTCTTTGTTTTAACTGATGATTTCGCTGATGTAATTCACTATTTATTATGACTAAATTAGATAACTGTAGAAAGTGAGTAAGATTCTAAGACTTGGTACAATATATGTCCAGAACCCAGGATTTCACTACTTTAGTTAAAATTTCAACATAAGAAAAAATAAAATCTTTTTCAATAGTCAGAGAAACGTCAACGACAGACAAGGTACAGTTTTCAGAGAAGGATTCCTAATTTTCAAATTTAGTGTTAAAATATAAAATTTTCCCGTGGAAGAAAAGAAGTCGCATCAGCTTTCGTAACAGCTCAGTCGCAATGCACTACGGTTTACTCCTTACTCTTTCAAAGCCATATAAAATAAATTTCCCATTAAAGTTCTTACAGGATCCCATTTTATCTTCTATTACAAGCCAATAGGGGTTTTGCAGAAAAGATTGCTTTAAGAACCTCAGTAACATTATCACCAAACATGAGAGACAATATCCATTTCCTGAGAGCCTCCAATAAAAGAGCCATCATTTAAGCAGTAACAGAGGAAAAAAAAAAAACCAAACAGATACAAATGTCACACTGAGAACTGTTGCTTGTTACCTTCTAGGTGCTCCATCCTCATGCGGTTGAATAATCACCACTTTTACTGTGACTGATGTACGTAAAAGATCAATCATTTGTTCATGAGTCAAAGTTGCCACAGCCACTTTACAGATCTCAACCAGGCGGCTGCCTTGCCGTAGGCCTGCCTTCCATGCAAAACCAAAGGGCTCCACATCTGCCACTATCCCTTCAAAGTTCACGTGGAATCCAAGTTGGCCCAGCCCATTCCTCCGAAGGGTCATTTCCGTCGTTTCACATCCTCTGGTCACTATCTAAAGAAGTATCAGATTGTTACACTATTGTCAGGACACTCATTTCTTTGGACACACAAACAGATCTGTTTTCAAACACTATAAAGCCGTGTATGGCTTGACATTAAATATCTTTAATATAATAATACTAACATTTATTTTAACATTTATGGTTGAATGAAGGTTTCTACATTAAAAAAAGAACAAAATATTTCACAATGCTAAAAATCTTAGATCCCCAGAGCAAGCAGCTGACCCATGTCAAGTTCTTTTCCCCTTGCCCAACATTAACACAATACCTGTTATATCTTACTGAAAACAGCTGCTTTAGTTTCAAAACACAAAGCAAGCAAAATGCTGTCCTGTCAGTTACTTTATTCTTGTTGGCTGACTAACTGCAGGTGTGCAGGCATTTTTTTCTTCAATATTAAACAGTGTTAAACTTGAGACATAACATGAGCCAGATTGAGCCAAATGCTTCAGTTCTAGCAGCTTTTCTTCTTCAAGAACTTAGCAATGAAGATAATTTTGATTTATTTTGCCTTGTAGTCAGATTACTAACCATTACTGTCTCCAGACGTGGACATCGCAAAAAGGGGATAAGAGTTTTCACGTCACTCAAATTTAGAAACAAAAAAATTACTTTCTTCATATTCAGTGAAAAGTAATTCTGTCATCATATAGAGTAGCCAAAATCCTTCAAATTCAGACTGTGCTAAGCAGGCTCATTTCTATATACTATGTAACAAGTCCTTAACAGTTTTGCCCAGTAAAAAATAATCATACGATAGTGCGTATGCTGCTGGGACACTGCACCAGACTCAGAAAACGAAATTCTAGTTCACATTACAAGGTAAAACTGTGAGTCACCCTAACATTCCCTTCTGTCAGTGACACAAAACCAGTAGGTATTTTAGCTGCATTAGTAGAACTAGAAGAAAAACTTAACCACGGTGAAACAACATTATCAAAAATCTTTGTTCATAAGGCATATCATTCAAAGATCTCATGGTGCTTTATAATATTCCAGCAAGGCAAATATCTGCCCTGTAAAGCCGAGTATGTTCTGATACAGATCAAGGGATCTTCACAAGGTCACACTGCATTAAGAGCAATGTCACAAAAAGCATCGATGCTGTTTATGATTGCTTTTAGTGTGCATTACAAAGATACACACATTTCTCACAGAATCATAGAAACATTCTGGTTGGAAGAGACCTTTAAGATCATCAAGTCCAACCATTAACATAGCACTGCCAAGTCCATTACTAAACCATGTCCCTAAGTACCACGTCTACCCGTCTTTTGAATACCTCCAGGGATGGTGACTCAATCACTTCCCTGGGCAGCCTGGTCCAATGTTTGATAACCCTTTCGGTGAATACATTTTTCCTAATATCCAATCTAAATCTCCCTTGGCACAACTTGAGGCCATTTCCGCTTGTCTTATCACCTATTACTTGGGAGAAGAGACCAACCCCCACCTCACTACAACCTCCTTTCAGGTAGTTGTAGAGAGCGAGAAGGTCCCCCCTCAGCCTCCTTTTCTCCAGGCCAAACAACACCAGTTCCCTCAGCTGCTCCTCAGAAGACTTGTTCTCCCCCAGCTTTGTTGCCCTTCTCTGGACACACTCCAGTACCTCAGTGTCCTTCCTGTAGTGAGGGGCCCAAAACTGAACTCCGTACTCTAAAGGTCGCCTCGCCAGCACTGAGTACAGAGGTACAGTCACTTCCCTAGTGCTGCTGGCCACGCTATTTCTGACACAAGCCAGGAAAACGATGAAACAGAGAGCTATACAAAACAAAACTCACTTTAGACATCCTATTTAAGGTGCTTAACTTAAGAGGCTAGCATTCTGTACAGTCAGTTGTACAGGATATGTCTTTGCAAAGGTTGTTCTATAGCTTGAGCTTAATTCAGGAGGCTTATTTAATTCTCAATTTGGAAGAGTCGTTCTCCCCCTCCATTGTCTACTTGAGTCAGAATCTGGGCAGCCTAGCTCACTAGTTTATTGTGTGCTTCCCACAGAAGCATGACCCAACCTAATTCAGGGCTGCGTGGCGAGGCAGTCGGACTGTGCAACTAGGGAGATGCTGGCACTGTGACTGGGTAAAGAGGTCAGAAAACCACTCCTTTCGCTACTCAAATCAGAGGCAGTTGACTAGATGCAGTTTCATGGGAGGTTTAAACTGATTTAAGACCCTATTACCACTACGCTGTCCTTTGTTTCGCATTAGCACTTGTACAGATATGCAGACAAATCAGAGATATGACAGGGCTGAAAAACAGGGTGCTTTTTAAAATAGTGTTCCAAAGGGGTGGCAGGCAGGGAATGGATGGGACTGTCTCCTTCACTGGCAACTATTATTAAAGTAGCTCTCCATCATCAACAAAGGATCTCAACACATTGCAAATATTAAGCTGTAAGTTGCTTTTGTAGCTTCCTTTTTACACTTCCTGTTTAGACAAATCTTTTGCCCAAGTATGTTATAGAATGAGGGATGAGAGGCCTAACTTCTACTCCCTTCCCAATCCAATAGCTGACTGGAAAGACTTGGGCGTGTTGGTGGACCTTATGCCTGCAACTTGGTTAGTGACTAAAAGGCACGGGTTTTGGTACTTCAGTAAGTTTTAAAGCCCTACTGTCTTTATATAATATTCCTATATGGATACCTGTCACTCAGCAGAAAAAAGTACAACTTGCACACATGAGAACAAAGTGCCATAAAACCATGAGTTATTCTAAGTTTGCTGGTCTGAGGGAGCTGGTCCATGCTCATGCTTTTACCTTGCAATAAACTCAAGGTAATGAAATACAGTAAGCCCTCAATTCATTAAGGGCTGATTTCGTTGAGCTGTGAAACATTGCAGAAAGATCTTGCAAGGATCTGAGATTCTGAGAATCATTGCCTGGCAAATTTAGGCTATGTAAACTGACTTAAACTTTGACTTCATAAACCTTGCAGTTATTTCTGAAGATGCAGGCTTCAAAGTTAAAATGTGAAAGTCGCTCCTGAGGTGTCCAAAATGTACTCTGGAGGTTTTGTTTACAAAATCATGTTCTGAGTCCTTCTATCGACAAAAGCAGCCTTTTCCTTTGTCCTTATTCAGCTCTGAGTTTTTGGTATCTTTTAGAAGCTTTCCATTTTAAACAGAGCTTTCTCTTGTGTTTATAACTGTGCATATAGTATTAGAGCTATATGGCATGCTGAAAGTACTAAGCTTTCACTCTTTTTTTTCCAGCTCTGAGGTTCATCTTCAGTCACAACTAATTTTCAATAAGACTTTCATAATTTATGAACTAGATAAGTGAAAACGAAATTTTCTGCTCTTCATTATTTTCCCTACTTCTGTCACAAGTTTATAAAATTTATACAGTATTTAGTCATGCAGTGACAAGAACAACACGCTATTAGAGTCAGGAGCCCACCTGAGGGATGGAATCTTATTCTTATGAAAATATACAATATTCTTGGGCAGGGGGTGGGATGGAGTCAGGGGAGAACGGGGAAGGACACGGGGCGACGGGACATGACACCTCTTTGTCATAATGTCACGATTCTAGAATACTGCAGAAAGAATACACCAGCAGAAGCATATGGATTTACCCAACTCAGAGTACTCAAGATCTCTTCAAGTTAGGTAAATATTCAGAGGTTAAGAGAGAAGGAAAATAAACACTCCTGCCAAAGATTCACCTATTGTCCACAGAAAGGATTCCAGGAGATCAAGTCCTCCACAAGTATATCCCCTAAAAGTTGACACTGCGTGTTACATGGTAACATCACATAAAACATAGTGCTGCTCTACTTCAAAATAGGTCATTCTGTTTACTTGGGTGCCATTTCACTGAACACGTGGCCGTACACGAACTAAGAGCTGGCTTCTCTGAATGCACTTAATAGAGATGAAATTAAAAGACAGAGATCCTTTAAGTCCTATGAAGAGGGTGAAGAGTTTTTTCAGTACACAGGCTTCTACGGAAATTGTCTACTCGGATTCTTGTCCAAAGATCCATTCAGGGTTTTCATGAAATCTTACATCACTCTGCCTTTCTCGTTTATCCTGAAGCTCAGAACCCCTGCTTTTTCTGCCTTCAAACACAGCCCACCAAGTTAATCTATAGTTTGCTTTTCTGCTCTTTCTACTTTATAGCACTGGATATTCTCCTCCACATATATAGAGCTGCGTCTAGATTGACAAATCCCAGCTCTTTTTTTAGTCCCAAACTGATCTGTTTGGTTAAAACCAAAATTACAGTCTCAGCTTTTCACATCTTTGCTTTATCTGAATATTCAGATAGGTCTCCTATTTGTCTGCATGATTTAAACCCAGGCACTAAAATGCAGTTAGTTCTTCGACAATCTCATTTAGTAACTGCAACATTTTACTCACTCGTTTTAAAAAAAATGCTTTTACTAGTGACTGGAAAGGGTTAGTCATCTGGTCACTGAAGTTTGATATTACGTCACAGTTTGAGCTTTCATCTTTAGCATCTGCTGGCACATGTGGTTGTTGACCTTAGCTGTGTTCGGAGTCACTTAAAAGGCTTTTAAACAATGCACATGAAGCATAGAATCAGAGTTCTAAATACTTTTTAGTGGTTGTAATGGTCACCTCTGAGCTTTTATATCAAAATGTATATAAGGACCGTTTAGAAAGCATTCAACATCATAAACCAACTACGGAGTAACATTAACATGGAACTTTCAAAAGAGAGGACGAAGCAGAGAAAAAGGAGAAAAATATGAGGTAAGAAACTGGGATGAAAAGTTTTAAAGCAAGTAATGACAGCTAATTCTTTTAAGCAATGTGAAAGTCGGATAGGTGGCAGTGAAAGAGAGAAGGTGGCCAGAGTTCATTGGAATAGATAATTGAAGCTAATACCTGGGCTAACTTGGCAGTAACAGATGCTAAGCTTTTGAGGCTTAAAGCCAATTTGTCATTATTTAACCCAAAATCTGACCACAGAGAAGAGGAATTATTGATCTAAATATAGAAAAGCATTTCATTTTGTGTTTTTAATAACAGAATTTTAAAGATCTATCCTCAACAACCTGGACGTTTCCATGTTTTATAAAACTGAAGAAGTGAAAAACAGCGAAAGAAGTTGTCATCACTGATGACAGCAGAGATTTTCACTAGAGCTTTGAATCTTGTTTTCCATCCGTGTTAAGCAGTTTATATTGCTCATGTAGCAATACTTACTAGGAGTGAACTACGTGTACACTATTTTTCAGAAGGGAAATATCTGTTTAAGGAAAGTGAAACCGAAGACCTCAATGAAAAGGATAATTTAACAGTAGCAAGAAGAGTTTAAAGACATCCGTCTATTGAAAGTTTTAATTGTGCTTTGGTAGAAGAAGGTTATTATATAGAGCATGATATCGAGCAATGCTAACATGACTGCAGAACTACAGAGGCCCTAAAATGTCAGCTGCAACCGAACTGTTCCAGTGTGAAAACGGTAAGCATAATGATTTCTTTTCAGTACCGGGATTCCTAATATAAACAAAACTGAGACCATCTGGATCACTTAAATTACTATCAAAGGGCACAGTGTAACCCCATGAAGTAGGTGCATCAGCACTTTTACCTTGGAAGTTCCTTTCAGTTAATTTGTACTGACTGGAATAGTTACAGGACAGTTGTGCTAACAGGGTCATAAAGCGTCTGAAAAACCATCCAGTCAGCTGTAAAAACTGGCATTAATTGGTTTAGTTTAGTTTACTTCAAGCAGTTGCTCACTATAGAGGAACGAATCAGCAGAATCACACAAAATTTTCTGATAATATTCACATGGGTTATTATAAAAGTCCAAGTGAGTATATTTTACACATTAAGATTTTTTTTTATATTTTTAAATTAAGGTATATTTCCACCTACAAAGGTGCAATTTGAGAACAGGCTACAGCAAGAGAAGACAAAAGCTTAGACTTTCAATCCTGATTTCAACACTGAAACCATCCATGGCCTCGGGCAAGTCTATCAGATTATTGCTACCTGATTCCTCATCCCTGAAAATGGGTTGATAACGCCTATCTCATACGCTGTTGTGAGGATCATTGTTTGTAATGCTCTCTGAAAGAGAGAGCATTAGAAAGACTGAAAACACTCAAGGTATAAACGTAGGACATTTTTAATAATATCTCAAAGGAGATGTAGACAAGTAACTCTTCATAAAAAATCTGGAATTCCAGTTTAGAAACTGTACTTACTTCAAGTCTTTGAACAATTTCTCTGATGTCTTCAGTACAATTATCTGCTGCAGACAGAAGAATACATTCTCCTCTTTCATAAAATATTTTGATGCTCATTAATCCAGACGTCCATCCAATAACATCTCTGCAGGAGCAGTTAAACACAACATTTTTTGATTCCTTTTCAATCAACATGATAAACTCATTGGAGATTCCAAGGAGACATTCAATGTCAGCAGACTGGCCAAAATCTCGTGCAATCACATTCCACATAATTGCTCCAACACTGAATAGATGTGCATCTTTCCTTGGTTTCACTTTTTCCTTTTTTTTTGCCCCTAAAGTAATAAAGCTAAACTTTGCTGAAGTATCCACTGTAGCTGTGGTAACAAAATTTTCTGCCAGATCCTTCAAGTATTCTTGACGTGTCCTTGTGGCCATGGCTCGAAATTTCTCCGACTTATGTGCTGCATTTTCAGCATTAATAACTTTGGCTAAAAGGAAGTCCCTAAAGACTGCTGATTTGGGGAAAGTTACTCCTTTGGGAATGGGTGGACCGAACGGAGGTACGTCTTTTGATCGCGAAACACCAACACTGGAAATAGAAATTAAAAAAATACAATGGTTAATTCCTAAAAAAAAAGATCAGATTATAAGCAGAACTGTGATCTGTGCAGTCCACTTACACAACTGGGTTTAGCTTTTACATGTCAATTTTCAGACATTTTAACCCCATCAGTTTTCTTTGATGTGTCTGTCTGTTTTAGAATGGCTTTTTTCTTTTAAATATATAAAAGACATTATGGATGTACCTTACTAATACTAAAAATATCAAGGATGACTTCTTAGGGTGCCACTGCCTCCTTTTTTTAATGGAATAAATATTCAAAAAGCTTTGTGAGATATAAATGAGAGGATTTTTAAAAATTATTTTTATGTAAGTCTATCATTTTCAGCTGTCACTCAGCTGCATGATCTTAAAACTAAGTAGTATATAAATAGAAAGAATTTCTTTTAATCCTCAGACATTTTGCTACAATGAAGTGTGAAGACAAAGTAAAAGTATCGGTCTCAGATGTGTCTATAATGGGAGCATTCTGCACCTGTTTAAGTTCCCTACTCTATGTTCATAAAATTTAAAAATACCTGCAATTCTTGGCATGGACAGTTCGCAGGAATATGTAAAAGAAACAGGAATATTTTCGCATTGATACAATTACACCTACAATTGATATCTACATAATATATTTCAACTGAAAAAGGAATTCAAAATACTGTGCAAACTACATACAACTACTACTAGTTCGATGCAGTCACATTTGCGATGACAGACAGACATCATTTAGTAATAAGAAAAATGTAACTTGTGAAATGTCATGTATTAAACACAAAAGAGATATTGAAACAAAATCAAATTCTAAAAGACAGCTTAAATTCTAAGATGCAGCTTAAGTTCTAAAAGACAGCTAAAAGATAGTAATATGGCCTGACTTCATGATGTACGTTAATTTAATTCTAAACAATGAATAATAACATTTATACATGCTAAATCTGCACCATTACTCTTCAAGTCCTTATCATTGTTTGCATGATTCCCAATCAGTTCAGAACTATGTTTCCAACCTGCTTATGTTGTTAGAACTCATGATGCAGTAACTTAAATATGACAGTTAAGGCCATCTGAAATGTGAATGTTTATATACTCCCCAAAAGTCCTCAATTCATGTGCTTAAAGGCCATGACTCATAACAGGGTCATACTGACATAGTCAGGAATTTCATTGAATCACAGAATGGTTTGGGTTGGAAGGAACCTTAAAGATCTTCTAGTTCCAACCCCCTGCCATGGGCAGGGACACCTCCCACTAGACCAGGCTGCTCAAAGCCCCATCCAGCCTGGCCTTGAACACTTCCAGGGATGGGGCACCCACAGCTTCCCTGGGCAACCTGTTCCAGTGCCTCACCACCCTCACAGTAAAGAATTTCTTCCTGATATCTAATCTAAATCCACCCTCCTTCAGTTTAAAAACATTACCTCTCATCATATCGCTATTAGCCTATTTATATAGGCTAATAATCTTCTAAAGTACTTTATTTTAAATCACTTCCTTTGAAAAAGGAAATATGCAATAAAAATTTTAAATTTATTTCTATCACTGTTTCTGCAAATTTTATTTTCACTAACTTGTTATATCCCCATTTTGTGCCCATAAATCAGCAACACAGAATTCTGCATATATCCATTTAAGCTTACAAACTGTGCCCCATAACCCTAGATGTGTGCAAGGGAGACTTTGGGGTTTCAGAGTCACAGAAAATGTAGCACAAATTTTAAAACTGTATACACAATATCTCTACGAAACACAAAACCATTAAAAGAGGCAGTTCCATTGTAGTCTTGATAACAAACTTAAATAGTTATAAGGCTCTTAAATAGTTATAAAGCTCTACTCACCTATAGCACACATTTTCAGTGCAAGGATTATGCACTTTGACTATGACAAATACATGTTGAAAGTGGGAACGAATATTTTTTGGAGTAAAAGGAAGTGCTCCTGGCTCTTGGAAGACAATGGTAACTATGTCATTTCCTATATGCCTTTTCCTTAGCAGCTAGATAAGAAACATGCATTGAAGAATTAGAAAAATAAATCACAATTTTTTCATTTTATCAAAAAAATATAATAAGTTAAGCTTAATTTTTCAGGAACAACTTTTAATTAATCATATTCTGGATAGCTACAGATAAAGGATATTGGACTGAACTGCAAAAAGACGGAAAGAAAATTGAGCTAAGGTCATAAAAATACTAGTGAGTTCTCTCACATCCCCACACTAGTCTTACATAGTTTTTGCTCATTTCTTTTTCATTCTATGAGGAAAATATATTTCTCTTACTTTAGTGCATCACTTTAGTAATAAAAAAAGATGTTACATCACTTGACATTTCTCACTATCCAGAGAACTGTACATCAATTTCCTCTTTACAGTGTAGTATTTGCTTCTATATGAAAAATATAGTATTGTTTTCCTTTCTCAATAAACCTTGCTCTTCCATGTTGCATTTTTATTAAACATTGTCCTTAAAATTATGATCTTAATTTTTTTTAATAGATTATCATGAATACTCATCACAGATTTTAACAACTCTATACTTGAGGAACAGAGCTGAGACAGAATACTCATGGAGAAACAATAGCTACTAGAAACTCATCAAGTAAAAACTTATTCTTGTAATTGGTAGCTTTTATCATCAAAATATATTTAAGGAATACTTTAAAGTACCAAATCATTGTTACAGGCTAAAACTTAACAAAAACTACAAAACATGACCAGCAATAAGAGACCACTTCTCTCTCTCAAAAGAAAACCCAAAACAATAAAACAAACCAAAAAAACCCAGCCAACAAAACAACATAGTAAAATGATGTTCACTTTCCTCACAGAAGTATATTATACTTCTCAAACTTTTGTACACTGTTTTCTTAATACCTTTGCTTATAAAACATCCATGTATATTACCAGACTGAAAAAAAGTAGTCTGGCATTTGCTACATTTTAAATATCCATCCAAAGTCTGCCAAAGAGCTTGCACTGGCAACTAATAGCACACAGACACTTAAAGCTTTACCTTAGCTCACTGGTAACTAAAAAGGATACAAGAATAAATCTGTTTGTAAACTTTATAACAGAACAAGAAAAAATTTCTCGGTCGAGCTGATTTTACAGAACATAATCTTTCTAATAAAAGAGTATTTGCCTGTATTTTCTCAGTTCCACTGAATGCTGGTATTTCAGCTACCACAAAAAAAAAAGGCAAGTTGCATATGCTAAAGCCCAATACCCATAAGTATGTTTCATTACATCACCTAAAATAACACAATGATGGTATTCTAAAGGCAGAAAGAAGGGCCAAAGCCAGAATTATAAAGCACTCAGTATATCTACATTATTTTAAATATCAAAAATCAAAACCCCAAATGCAGATTAAAGACTTCTGATGAAAATTTAAAACCGGTATAAGAACAGAAATAATATTTGGTATAAGTCACGTGGCTCAGTCAAGTTTTTAGGTTTCTAAGACTAAAAATCAAAATAAGTAGCTATTTGAGCAATTTAAGATATACATCCTTTTGCACACCAATTACAGAAGTACACTACGTGGAACTGATAACAAGTGTGTCAGGTATGCTTTAATTTGCTGAGCTAGCGAACCATACAATGATCTAATTGATCATAGTAGTGAAGCACAACTTCACGTTTAGAGGTTATTATCTTCTCACAGGCTGGAATTTACACCACAGTTAAATTTGCAAGAAACCTTCCAATTATGAGGTACAAGGTGTTTCATTTCTGCCTTTGTTATATAACTAACTGCCCAATTACTCTTTCTCGCTGTAGGGGTTCATGCCTGCATGTTTCCACAGAGCAAAATTTAAACATTTAAAAGCAACATCCTGTTATAAGTTACATTTATTTCTTAAGACAATCGCTGTTTTCAAGAATACTTTCTGCTTTTGTAGACCTCTTTAGGAGGTTCTGCTTGACATCATAGGTTGTCTAAGCAAGAACAGCAGTCACTTAAGAGGTAAATTTTAGAAATGTTTGAAATTTTATTAGCAAAAATAGTCTTTTCAAGATTATGGCAGTTCCCATATCCTATCCCTAAACTATTTTTCAAGAGCTTAAACGTCAAGCACAGAAACAGGAAGTCATGTCATCATTTTTAAGAACCTTACCAAGCTTGCAGAGATCTTAGTGACATCTTCAACATTTTAAAATAAAATCAGTGTAACACTGTTATAAATAACTGTCATGCATAAGTGGTCAGTGAACTTCAACACAATGCAAAGGCAAAGCACAGACGTGGCTGTGCACACAGCATCATAATGCAAAGAGCTTGGAAAGGGGAGAGAAGTTAACTTGGGTGATCCGGAAGATGGAAAGAAGTGCTCTGGATAGGATAAAGGAATAGGAAAAGAATAAAGTACTGAATGGAGAAGAAGTAGGGAACACATACTTCCCTGGGAAATGTGAGATAAGGACAGCATACTGAAAATGAAAAAGGAATTGAAGGAAACTGGAATTAAGCAAAAAGATTTATTTATAAGAAAAGCTTTTCTAGTTTACATTCTATAACCTAGGTTTTCCTCCCAAATTTTACCTCTTAGGTTGGTTTTTTTTTCAGGTTCTCAGTTTCCCCTTCCTCTCCCATTTTGAGGTCTGCTCAGGTTTAGGGTTTTGTGGGGGGTTGTATTTTATTTTATTTTTAATCTGCCTTTCTAACATACTCTAAAGAGTCTCAGGCCAATGCAGAGCACAATAGAAACTCTCAACGGGGTGCACAGATTACAGAGGATTACTTACAGTAAGGAGACATCAAACACACTTTGACATCATTCTAGTATCAGTCCAAACTGGCATGGCAGAATTTGAAAATGAACCCAATCACGTATGATAGGCGGCCAAAAGTAATTCAGTGGAGTTTTACGTAAGAATACAAGACACGCAAAGGGGAGTTCAGTAAGGAAAATATGTTAGAAAAGCAGAATCCATTAGATTAGAATTATTTATACCATATAATAGTTACTATATTAGTTCTGAGATTTTTAACTACTCAATTTTTAATTTTCAGATATGCATCTCTGACAAAAAGAACTCTCTTAAAATATACCATATTTACAGGTTATGCCCAGCCATAAAAATCTACCCACTTCTGGGGAATTTTAATCACCTAGTCAAACTGCGAAACAACAAGGAATTCTTGTTGAAATAGCAGTGAAATCCATTCTTCATTCAATTAAGTGATGAAATGTTAAGAGTCAAATTTTAGTACATTTCCAAAATAAGTGGTTTCAAAAGTTTTATTTTCAATTTGTGTTGTTAACCAGTACCAAAACCAAACAGGAAGAGGTATTTCATCAGATCTGGTTAAGCCGAGTTTGGTATAACCACAGGGCTTGTTATCCCAACCATTTTAACAGTAGCTTAAATTCAACAAGTTTATTTCATTATTGCATATCTGTTTTATTTTTAAAATTTCATTAAAGCGGGTGAAAATTGATTATTTGAACCGCTTTGGATTAATCAGGTCTGACCATGTGCACACAAGCAGACTGCAAATGTGTGAATGGGAAACTTGCAAGGGAATGATTTGGAAAGGGACGTTGCAAAGGTAAAGTTTAAAGGGGAAAGCCTTCAACTACAATTTGAAGAAAAGGCCAGTGAAGGAAAAGAAACTGGCCACACCAGGGCTGGTAGTCTCTTCTGTCCTATGGAAGGAGCAGCTGACTTGAAAATTCCCAGCCTATGTTGCAGCCAAAGTGAGAATTACCTTGCTCTTTGGATCTCCTGCTGGCTCTAAAACTAGAGGGATGTCCTGATCAGGGACCAAGCAGGGCGTAGTTATGTCCTGGAAGAAGCAACAAACAATTCTGGTGTGGCCTATTTTTGGCTCACAGGTATTTGGAATCTAAGCAATGCTCAGTGCTTGCTCATTGAAGGTCATAGTCCTAGATGGTGAAGAGTGTCTCAATACCTTGCCCAATCATTACCAAACAAGGGATATAGGGATAGGATGCATCAACCCCATTGCCAGTACATACACAATACGCTTGCAAAAAATAACCACTGAATGGGGGTCTTCATTGCTAACACAACCTAAAAGGAAAATCACTGTGGTCCCTAACTTTCCTTTACTTGAGTATGTAGAGTTAGGGAGCCAAACCCTGAAGAGACAAACAACATTCACATTCCACAGCACCTGTAAGAGTCTCTCTGTCTTGAGCACAACTGATACAATTGCATCTGTGGTCTTCAGCATCGAAAATGTCTCAAGGAAAAAGAGCTAACTGAATTTTATCCTAGCTTGTGAGAAATAACACTGTTGCTACATTTCCCACTTTAGTGTGTTTGGAACTAAACAGTAATAGAAGAAAATTAAACAATGATTATAGATCCCTTTTGCACATTAAGGCTGGCTAAATCCTGATCACTTGGGTGCGCCTGTCACATTTCATTAATACATTGTCCATGCTGTGCAAATATTCCTAGATCCCAGCACCTAAAAAAAATAATGTGGTGAGTCTTCAGATAGGCACACTACTTCAACTTGGAAAAGCGTCACATATTATTTTGATCCCGAGAAAGCCATGAACAACATGGTGCTTCTACTAAATATTGAACCTGTTAAAGTGACAATGATGAGAGCTTACTAAAACATTGTGGAAAGGAGGGCTTGTTGCTGGGGAAAACCATGGAGTTAAAACTGGAAGATTTTGCTACACACAAGAATTGGCATCTGACTATAAAGACAGACACATAAGGAAATAATGAGAGTGAAAGGAAGGCACAGGAAGAAGTGAAAGGACAGTAATGGGGGGTGGCTGAGCAACACAGCAGTGAAGCTGACAAACAGCAAACAATTATGAAAATTAGTGAATTGTGGCAAGAGGATATCCTGTTCTCACAAACAAGGGAAAGTCATGAAAGACAACAGAAGTAACGAACTCCAACTAAGGCCATTTTTACTGTCAGTGCCTGTGATTAGCTATCAAAATATTATTTTTTTTCCTTCTAAGACAAGCTCGTTCAGTGTATTACATCTTCTTAACAGTGTACAGTTTTGCCTACTTACATGTGCTTTCCAGTCAAAGATTGTTATGACTGGTTGCTCCTTTTTTCTAAACTTTCATTTAAACCTTATTACAATACAGGATTAATTTAGTAAACACACTAGGAGTCATTCTGTCTGCAATCTCAAATCAGTGATGATGATCCAATACCTTGATTACTAGCTATTGGCACACTTGAGTATGTGATCTAGCTGAATATTCTGTCTTCTGAAAGCCACACATTTTAAGATTTGAGTCATGTAAACATTCATGTTATTCATCACATGGTGAAGGTTTTCTGTCTTTTGATTCCTAATTTAGTTTCTTTAAACCACACCTATATCTTAAGTGTAACAGAGGAAAATCTGCAGTTAACTGTTCACTTGAAACAGTTCTTCAAGCAGTTCAGAACATTATGCACTGGCTACTAAAAATACATAAATACATTATATACTTTCTTCCATTTCAATTTTCATTTATCCTTTCTCAAGAATTTTAACCTTTTTCTTTTATCTTTTTCTTGACGCCTTGACACATCTCTTTTTCTTCCCACAAGACCTATTGATAGGGTAGACATGAAAGATACAACTCACATATGGTTTAACCATCAGTAACCATCTTTTGTATGCTGTTCAGAAAGAAAGTGAGATAGCATCTTTATTTCATGACAACTCTCCAAAATGACTGAAATCTTTGTATCTTGCATGGAAATGAGAGAATATTTTAAAACTAACTAACTAAATCCAACACTTCTTCCTGGGGACCTAGGAAAGTGCAGAGTAGTAGTGCAGAAAGTTATGAATCATTATCAGCCTGACCTATGAGCAATTCTACTGACTTTTTTTCTTTTTCAGTGTTAATTTTGATATATCATACCAAATGTGCTTGCATTTTTTAAATTAAGTCACAAGAAATATCCAAGACAGGCAAGACAGAGTAACCTCACTGGTGCACCGCACACTTTGGATGCTGTGCTGTTTTGTAGTCATCCTTAATGCTAAAGATATTCTGAATTATTATATAAGCAAAGGGAATTCTCCATAAATAAAATAAGTACACTGCAGTTTTCTGTCTTCACAAGCAGGCACCTTGAAGGATATAGTTAAGCATTTATTACTGAACTAACACATTAATAAATATTTCAAGATCTGTAACATAAGGATTAAGTAGAATCATTTTTAAAATCTTATTACATGCATATGTTAACCATAAGACTATTTTCAAGCTTCATTCCATTTGATGTTTAAAGCATACATGAGATGTAAATCCAGTTCAAACTGAAAATAACTCATTCACTGCAGGCAACATTACCTTTTAAGAATATCAAGAAATGAGGGACATAGGATTTTTATAGTATCTAACTCAGGAACTTATGAGATTTCTAATGCCTTATAATATTTCAAGGAAAAAAACCAACCAAACAACCAACAATTAAATCATACTTCATATAAAACAATTTTTGAAATCCGCATTACTTTAAAAAAAACCCCTCAGCGTGAACCATTTATAAGGTAAAATTACAGTGAAAAGTTAAAAAACATACCTGTTGCCTGTTACTGGGCATATATGGAAGCATTGTTGATACATGAAACATTAACTCATAATCTTTATAGGTAGTATAGAGAGAATGAGTTCCTGTTGAATCAGCTGCAAATGAATTTAATCGCAAGAAGGTCAGTAAAACAAAACAATCATACTACTCTTTAGGACACCACTCTTTGCATGCTATGATTTAAATCTATTAATGCAATTTAAAAGTTTTTTCAGTAGAACAAAACCATTTTTCATCAGCTAAAGATCTATTCTTTGTTTTCACATTATGACATAGAAAGATCCTGCAAGAAATTGCTCAAAGAGTTTTCTGTCTGAGGCCTAAATTATCTAATTTCAAATATATTGGCATTTCATAAAAAAACCACAAACACTTAGATACTTGAGTACAGTTTTATATAATATGTATTTTCATTATTTAAACCGTTGATAAGAACAACTGACTAATCCCATACTTTACCAAAAATAAACTGACGATGCCACTTCAAATCTGGCATTAAAACACAAAATGCAGCTCAGACATTTTAAAAACATAAAATATGCATGTAATACATTGTAGTACGATGCCAAATAATTTTATTGGGAATTTTCAGATCTTTAAAAGTTAGTAAAATATTTCATATATAATATGACTTAATATTTCTTGTATTTAGAAAATTTATTTAATAATAGAGTTAGCATTTCAGAATGTTTACAGGTAATTAGAGCAGTTTTACTCTGTAGTCATAAATTAATCCTTTTTATTTCCCTTCTTTAATATGCATGGCTTATTTAAGTAAGTACAATTAACTTTAAAGCACCCTATTGAGTCAAGACAATTACCAATTTTTCTTCTCTTTTTCCATGTTCACTCATTTTTTAAATATAATTTTATGTTATCTACATCAATAAACATTCTCCAGCACTTTCTTCCATACACTATTTAAGCTTTTGGGGTTTGGTTTTGTTTTAAATAGTAACTGTATTCCAAAAAGAAATTGATTGGCCATGTTCGGTCTCTGGTTAAAAGTCTATAAACATTTTATACGTAAGTGTAAAATTCAATGGTAACCATACTGTATGTGAAGCCCTAAATCTGAAAATATTTGTATGTGTGTATAATTTTGAACACATTCATATTACAACTAGCTTCATCAGTTATATTTGTACAATAATAAAATTAACTTCATTTATTAATATTGGTGTAATATAAATTACAGTTACATGCAAAATAGGGAGCATAATTTCCTCTGAAGTTTCTTACTTGGATGTTGCTAAAAAAACCACATTATTGCACTCCTCTCAAAATCTTTGTTGAAAATGTAATTCCATTATAACCATTCCATGGCATTTTAGAAAGAGTTTTGAAGAGACAGAAGGCGGAAGTAAATTATACTGTGAAATACATATAACTGTCTAAACTACACTAACCTCAGCAACCCTATTTCCTGACTCCTTTTGCATTTACTTATTAAAGTCAAATTATCTTGACTAGACATAGCACAAAACAGTCCCTATAAATACTTATTACAGAAAGGCAGATTCCTTACCCTTAAATCAATGCTTTCCCAATACAACATCCTACTTAGTTAACTACTTTTGATTTAGCACCTTGATTTTGGAAGTCAGCTAGCAAGTGTTTCTTTTGGAATTTAGGTCCTTACACTAAGCAAGCTGAAATCTTCCAACTGAACAGATGCTTTACCGAACACCTACTAAGGCACACTGTAATTAAATTTACATGACGGTTCCTACTACAAACATTACTCTGCTGACAATTTTAGTGAAAAAAATTTATAAATGGGCTAATGTTTTTGCACCTCATTCCTCTCTGAACATTAGTTTTCTTTCACAAAGTTTGACAAAAATTGGCTAAATTTTTTTTTAAGCTATGAAACATTTCTGCTTTTTTGCAGAAAAGCACCTTTTACTAAGTGAAAGCGCAACAGCACTATTCCTCTGTAGATATAAAATTGCAATATTTCCTCAATTTCTTTCACCTTCATTTCTCTCTTTACAGGTAATAAGGAAACTAAATGCAAACACATAATCCATTATATCTATAGTATAATCCATAATTAAAGCCTGAACATTAAAAATGAGAATATTAATGTTCCAATAATAATATCTTAATTCCTCATTTTGAGTAGATTGATATGTTTTAAAAGACATATTGAACAAATTATATACTGTTGAATTGGTAAAGTTTCCTCTAATTTTCTTATTACTTGATCTTGGGATCACGAATTGCATGCCATTAAAAATGCACTAAAAAGGGGCAGAAAAGAGTTTGTAGTTAATATATTCCACATGTTCTTCACATTTGCACTGGTTCTGACTTGGATGGAGTTAATTTTCTTCATAGCAGCCCATATGGTGCTGTGTTTTCTGTATGTGATCAAAACAGTGTTGGTAACACACCAATGTTTTAGCTATTGCTGAAGAGTGCTTGCACAGCACCAGGGCTTTGTTTTTTACATTGCCCCCCCATCCCAGGGAGTATCCTATGGACGGGCAAGAGTTTGGGAGGGGACGCACCCAGGACAGCTGACCTGACTGACCAAAGGGATATTCTGTACCATTCAACACCACGCTCTACGGTGAAACTGGAGCAGGGGGAGTTTTTCCGTGGTAGCTGATAGGAGGTGGCAAGTGACTGCCTTTGCATCACTTGCTTTTGTGGAGTTGGTTTGTTGGTTGCTATGGTGTTGGGTTGATATTTTGGTGGGTTTGGATTGAGGGTTTTTTTGGGTGGGGGTTTGGTTTTTTTCTTCCTTTCCTTCACTTATTGAACTCTCTTATCTCAACTCACAAGTTTTTCTTGCTTTTGCCCTTCTGATTTTCTCCCACATCCTACTGGGGGGGGTGAGCAAGCAAAGCAAGTGGGTGGGAGCTTACCTGCCAGACAGGTCAACCCATCAACCCACCCCAACATTCTACATTCTATATTCCATAAGAAATGAACCAATTAATTACTTATTAAAATATTAAATAAACTAAATTTTTTAAAAATGAACTTTTAAAAGAAAAAACCCAGAGCTAGTCAAACATTTGAGAATAGGAAAACTTAATAAACGTGAATCCTACAAAGACTGAGCAAGAAATATTACAGAAACATTACACCTACCAAAAATGTAGCTATTAGAGTTGAAATTACTACACTACTCTGAACCTGCAGTCAGTCAGATCAAGGTATTATCCAGTTATATATACAACATTCGGTAATACTTGTTGTGCCATTCTATTAAAAAAACAAGTATAACACAAAAAAGATGACAAGTCAGTATTTTCTACTTAATATAAAACTAAAGACTCTATCTTTGCGAACTCTCTTAATTCCATTCTGTTTGTTGCAAACTATGACAGGCCAATATCGTTACTGGTACACAGCATTAATAAAATATTGAAATTATGTTATTGAATGATACATAGACAATGCCAATCAGCAATTCATACTGAAGCATGGCAAATATAGAAACTGAATTTGTTTGACAGACTAGTGTATATTTTCATATGTAATAATTACTAGGTGATATTTGGTCATGCTCTGATTGGGGGAAAAAAAGCAAAATCAAAACACCCCTTACTCCTTTGAATTTTTCATCCATATTTAGCAATTCGTCCCAGAAGTCTGACATCTACAGTGTGTTAATAAATATTTCTACACTTGAATTTGAAAAATGAGTTCTTATTCTGTACTGAAATAGGATGCAATAGTCTCTATCAAGCCTGAATTATTGAAGTGAAACAAGCATGGATTTAAGCAAAGAGGCAATAATGTTAATATAAATAAATGTGGTGCTTACGCAGGTTGACAGGGCTATGAAATTGCAGCTTTCCCACCTTGTAAGTCATAAATTAGAATATGTCATATGATTCAGCTCACTTTTCACCATTTCCCACCACTACTAGAGATGGAGAATGTGAAAGATTTCTTGAGTTGCAAAGCTGGTCTCCGTTCATTGCAAAAGCATGAGGTTTTATCACCAACTTCACATATCTCATTTCCCACTGGGGATTGACCTACAGTCAGTTTATCTGCACTGGGTACCAACCACAGTGTACACGCACTAGACATTTCCAAAATTTTATAAGACGAATTATTAAGTCTCTCTCCTTATGCTGTACAGGAGATGACAGTCCATCAGGGCACTACCAGGTCGTATTGAGAGAAATTCTTTTATGAATCTGACACATCAGTGTTCAAATGTACCATTTAAAAAAAAATTGAAAATGCAGATGTACTACAGTTAAATGAAGACTGATGTTGAAGTAGCAAAAACACAGAAGATATGAGGTGGATAAGTAGAAGGAGGAACAGAGAAGCAAATAAGAGGGCTTAGATCTCTGTGACTACCTGAAAGGCAAAATACCCCTTGTAAGAAAAGGTCTTCCATTAATTTCCTTTAAGTACATCTTTCTAAGCTTCCTTCTTGGCAGCTTATTTCTAACACCTCAGGGAACTTTCCCATTTGATTAGAAGAATAAGTAGAATTACACACACAAGTAGTAGGATTTAATAGTTTAAAAGTATGTACTTTGCTAACAAAAATAAAGCCTTATTCTGTTGTACACAGGCCATATACAGTATACAAAGAAAAAATTCTATCTTCAGGTTGTATTATGCAAGGTACTGCAAAAATAAGGATACAAATCAAATCATAGAATCATAGAATGTGTTGAGTTGGAAGGGACCTTTAAAGGTTACCTAGTCCAACCCCCACTGCGATGAGCAAGGCCATCTTTAACTAGATCAGGTTGCTCAGAGCCCCGTCCAACCTGACCTTGAATTTTTCCAGGAATGGGTCATCTAATGCTTCTCTGGGCAAACTGTTCCAGTGTTCCATCACCCTCATATTAAAAAAAAAAATTCTTCCTTATATCTAGTCTTTATATCCATAAAAACAGCATGTTACAATAAAGTAGATGAACACCTAGATATCCTTAGATAACAGCTCATAGTGATCGGTCGTCAAAATTCTGTTAAAACTACATTAAACTAAGAATGAGTTAAGTTAAATTTAAGGGCAGTGAAAAGCTGTCCTAATAAAGAAGTCTGCTAACATATCATTGACTTATCGAACAGCAATACTTCAGTTCCTATTTTTGCTACAAAACCCAGCAAATTTGTACAATGAAATTATTATACTATTGCACCTAGGAAAACTGAAAGACCAGAGGAAATGGCAGTAATAATGCAGTGGTTAGGCAGATCAATGTTTATCACCTGACAAATGATAACATGCTTACTGTGCATGTGTGAAAAACTAGAAAACTGAGAAAACTTGATTGCTGCTCAAATATAAACATCAGTATGTATGTTGATTAAAAAGAAACACAAAAGTTTAGCTGAAATAAGGAAAATGGTCCCTTGTCATGACTCCATATTTTGAAATACAATTTTTTTTTTGTGGTTTGAGGGGTTTTTTTGCCTTTTTAAAGATAAGATGTTAGAGTGTAGCTGGGAAATTTTGAAATACAGAAAAAATATCACTCGCATAGTATGATTTCAACTAAGTGCAAACAAGTGAACTAAATTGCTTTGATTTTCAGTTCCACTAATGCCACAGAAAAAGTAAATAACCTTTCAGACAAGGTGTGATACATGCTCTTAATATATGCTTCATCTTCCTCATTAACAATATAATCTTACTAATCAAAACCTAAAGTTAAAAGCATGGAAAGACAAAACAGGATTTGCAGAAGATCAACTGGATAATTATAGTTTCTACCATAGTCGGAAACATGACTTACTTTTATTATCTAGCTGAGCCCTGTATTTACTAAATCCTTTGAGCCGTACTCTCTGGCCCAGCAGGTCAAGGAACTCTTCAAAAGCTGGTCCTGCCATCTCATTGTTATACATTTCTTCCTCTGTGCTTTGGCCTGCTTTGCAATAAAGGATACCAATCTTATGTTGAAAACTCAGCTGAAATAAAAAAAAACAAAAAAGACACCAAAGGAAAGGAAAAATTACAGATGCAAAGGAAAGGCAATACTAGAACAAGTATAAAAAAAATAAATATTAACACTGTTACAACCCCTGGCAGAAGTTATCTGAAAGTGGAAAGACAGATTCTCCCTCACCACAGAAAGAGGGGAAAAAACCCCCAATACCCCAACACCAAAAAATCCAACAACTATCTTCAAAGAAAACACGATTGTCACTATCCAAACACAAATAAAAGCAGTACACAAAGACTTTTGATGCAGTTATCTATAAAAGCACACTCTATTGCATGTTATAGTATAAGAATTTTCAGAAGTATACTTCAAACTAGAAATCAGATTGCAGTTAAATAATTTTGTTAAACAAACTAGAGTCTCAAATTCTAGAACATAAAAAAGAGACAAAGTACTTCTATAAAAAAACAGGTATAAAAACTACAAAAAGTTAAGTATAAAAAAGAGACAATTACTTCTTGAGCAGAATATTGTCTTGTTTTCTTAGCTTTTATGCATACTTAAGATGACAAACAGGAAACTCCATGCGAACAGATTAGTTCTATTATTCTTAACTGACAGCTTTCAAAGGTTCAAACTGACACAGACCATCAGTCTTGCCCTTAAGACATTTATCTATATTCACAACCCAAATCAACTCTCCAGCTGTTGACGTCTCTTAATCAAACTTCAGAATTAGTGTCTAAAATGTGTGTTATGCAAAGCCTGTATATATTCCTATTAGAGCAAAATGAGAACAGTCTGCTTCACCTTAGTGATACATAACACATGGTCTGCCACGTTAAGTTTATTGTAAAACTCAAATCCATAGACGTGCTACTGCACCCATGTTTTACCACAGCAATTTTGAGGAAAAGCTGCAACATGAGAATACTAAAAAGTCAATTCAAGACAACATACATACATGAAAGAAGAAAGTGTCTAAAATATAATTTCAGGCTTCGAATAATCCTTAACCTTCCCTCTTCAATAAATGCTGCATTTCTCCATTGAGTGGAGAAGTGGCGAGCTGTATATAAGTCAGTTGCCAACAGTCAATAAAAAAAACCCAAACCAACAACAGAACAAAAACAAAACAAAAAAACCCAAACCAAACAAAAAAGCCTCCATTTCAACAAATCCTCATCACCCCAGAGAAATAAAAGCTTTCACTATGCTTTTACTAACCTAGTCTTCTGTGTTTTCATGATGTTACTGCTTTTTGAAGCTAGTATTCTTTCTTTGTCTCCCATGCAATTCGAGATTTAACTTGCCAGCATTCTTGGATTAACTATTTACTTCCATGCACAACTAACACACAAAAAATCCCCAAGATATCCAAGTTAATGAAGATTTTTAAAGGCCATAGGTAGAATCATTGACATAAATTATCTCATGTCCAAAAGGTAAATGTATTAAAATGAAGTAACAGGGAAATGCTAGACCATTAAAGTCAATAGCAAAACACTTTGATAACTTCAATTAAACCTGGAGTTCTTTTCTTACTATGAAATTAAGCAACAAAGTGGGATGATTTCTTTTCATTTTAACTAGTACATACAGGCCTAACTCCTTGATTTCAGCAGATCTATATTCATGGCAATGGACGCTACAGAATTTGGTCGACTGGTGTAGAAAACCTGCACAGCAGGAATGAGTAATGTATGATGGCAGCCTGCCCGCCTCTCTGATGAGCCCCAATCCATCCTCTGCCTTTGATAACTGGTGTTAGGCAGGGGTGAGCCCTTGTGGAACATACTCTGGCAGGAGGCCACCAATCAGGGAGCAGTCAGGAACAAAGAACAGGCTCAGTAAGGACAGGAATGAGGAACGGTGCTGCAGTAAGGTTTCACCTGGGCAGCACAGAACACAGAAGAACTAGGAGCTGTGCCAAAGTTCAATGTGGAATGGGAGGGATGACCATCTGAAATAAAAGGAGATTCTGGGTTATGGATGCACCGTAGGAGCTGCCTGAATCAGACTGGTAACCTCTGGAGCAGGGCAGGGTTAAGGTACCAGGTTGCTCTTGTCATTTCCTTTTGACTGACATTAGATGCTATCCATCCAGAGCGCTTCCTTGTTGGAGCCCCATTTTGAAACACTGCCTGGAGAGAGTTAGGCATTTAACAGAAGGTTAAATTGCACCAGATTGCACATTGGTGACTATTTTACTCAGGAGAAAGCTAGCATGAACATTGCATGGAGGAAACTGGAAGAGAACTGGTCATATAAATATTAGAGTACAGGAAGCACTGCTGTTACTTGACACTTTCCAGCAGAGACCTAAAATGACTGTGAGCACACTGCCACGTCTATCCCAGCTCTGTGTCAAACAGTTTAGCTTAAGCCACAGGCAATTTAAGTTAATTTTCTCGACTTCACACTAGAATTGAGGAGCGCAGAAGTTAAATGCTAACTGAGCCACCAACAGTAGGGGCAGCACCAACAGTAAAGAAGCACCTGGGCAAAATATTCAGTCTAGAAATTCATGCTACTTCATTCTTTCTGAGGAAACCAGTCATTCCTGAATTTGTTCATTAATATCAATATAATTCCAAACAGGAGTCAAGCATACCACTATCTTCCAAAACAACCTACCATCTCATGATTTAAACATTGTCCTAGGAGACATTGAAGACGAGGATCTGAAACTCCCCAGCCCAAGGAAGGAATTAATCCTGGGGTTTCACTTCATGTACAAGTACTGTAAACAGTAGGCAACTATGTGCCAATTTGATTCAACCAATACCACTATTCCTAAACACGGCAGCAGCTGCCAGCTCTTTTGCAGTAATCTGAACCTCCTACCCATCTGCTATGTGCATTCACGATTATGAAAATAGAAGACTTCAGCAAAAGAGCTCTCATGCTAAGATCTTGGGGACTGTGCAGAAGCAGAAATTGAGGTACCTTTAGAATGTCAATGCCTAAGAAAGATGTAACTAAATAAGCTTTAGCAGGATCTTCTCATGTGGTACATTTAACTGGCATGAAAAACTAACAGAATATTTAAAACCGATAAAATTTGCCAGTTTTGAAATGGTACTGCATGCTTATTCAAGTCTTTTAAAGTAAATAATTGCAGATATGGTTCTGATTTCATGATTTTTAAATTAGAAATTTTATGTTTCACACGTAACCCTATGTGACATCAGAAAATAATTTCTAAACCTATTTAGCTACTTGGGTATATGATATGTATTCTAATGTATGTAGCAGTCCTTCTTGACTCAGAATGACTACGTTCTAGTCAGAATCACTCACTAATGAATTTCGGCATCTTGTTGTCTTCTTGTACAGTAAAGATTCTTTATCATGTAGCAACAACCTGTTGACTTTCATCATGTGAAGATTTTAGAGTTTTTCTGGCAAGGAACCTCAAGATATTATACACTCAACAGCCGCTAAGTATCACTGCAAGCAAAGCTCCCAATTTCTCTGGGCTTTTTGTAAACTTCAGCCTTCGGCTTAGACAAAAGTTAGTATTCCCAGAGGATGTGAGGAGAACCAAAAAGCAACTATACAATAAAAAACAATTAACAGAAATGGAGAGCAGGAACCAGGGGGTAATTAGAGAGAGGTAAAAAAAAATATAAAATCTTGCTCAGATTATAGATAAATAGTTGAATTTTCTTGTAAATTTACAGCCAAATGTAATGCTGATCATCACATGCCAGAATAAGTTGGGAAAATGCAGATTCTTTATTTATATATTCAAATTAGGTCATCAATCCAATTGCATCTACTTTCTACTGTGATTTTAGAGAGGAAGTTTTAGCTGCAAATATCCTCCATAATCCAATACTAGACTTCACTGAGAAGTATGAAACAGGTAGAAAATTAAATCAAAACACCGAAACATAGTTCCTCAGTCTGCTGTGGAACTATGCAAATATTTAATACACCGTTACGCAAAATGAATATTATCCTGGTGACAGTATTAATCCTCTAGATCATGATTCATATTTTTAAATTCATCACACTTCAGCCAGCCATCACCTTCAGTTGCCAGGCATAACTTTTTTTATATTTGCTTGATTAATAAACTGAAAGCATCAAGTACATAAGAGGATTAATGGATCTCATGCCAGTTCTATGCACAGCTTTCTGTCTATGTTCAAGTAATTATCTCATAATAAGCAGCACATAAGATACATTACTATTACATTTTCCTGGTGACAGCACATTTCACAACAGGACCGAATTTTCAGAACTGATCACCCAAAACAAGAAGTAGTGCTATGTGCTGCTGTTTGTCAAAATTAGGAGTTGATGGTTAAAGCATTACTTTGGCCAGTTCAGTGGACAATCTCCATTTCCCATTTGTGGGAAATACTTACAGTGAGTTTGGGAAATATTCAGATCAGGTCAAATAAAGTAGTACTCTACACTGCCTAGAACATACTGCCCCTCTGAGCAGTGAATATTATTTATTAGATTAACCTAAACTCACTCTGGAGCTCAAACAGGAAAGACAGGGAGCAACAGTACATGAGGAACTCCTATATTCAGAACTGAGTGCTTCTGATTTCCCTTTACTGTTTTACCAGAAGAACTGACAAACACAGGAAAAAATAAGGACATTAGGCAAAATGAATTTTCAATTAAAAGTCCTCCTCAAAGACTACAGTGAACAAAAGTAGTAAAATATACATACAAGAAGAGCTTAACAATCTACCCAAAAAAACCAATCTTCTTCCTCTCTCTACATTTACTTGGTTTAGAGCAATTGTTACACCCACAAGAGCAGACAGAAGAATTCTACTAGACACTAGCAATGTTAGATGTAATCACTAGACCTAAAACAGAATTAGCGTTAAAAAAAATTATATCATCATCATAATCAACTGGACCCATCAGCTGATTCAACTTGAACAGACAGATACTGAGTTTTGCATAGAAAGTGCAATCTCCACTTTAAATGAACATGTTTTAAAAATAGTTTTAAAAGCCATCACAAGCCTGTCCTTCACAGACTATACAGAAGCTACAAATATAATCACTAGCTTTGAACGAAGCAGATTCACTTTATTGAACCCAATAAGCCTCACCATTTCCTCTCCAAATTTAAGCTGTATGAATATTTCATTGCCATGCAGTTAATTCATTAGTCTCAATCACCATTTCAGTTGTTTGAACCCAGAAGCATTCTATTCTAGTAAGACTACTGCACGCTAATCAGAAAATGTTATTGTAAAAAACAACCCAAAATTTCAGATGCAGAGACTTAATATGTTACATCCTTTTGCCTCCTTACCTATACAAAATATTCATAAAATGTTAGATGTACTTTCATGTGCATTCAGCATTTGTACACATTAAAGTGCAAATACAGATTGTGAAAATCACTTCTTAGCATTTTTAAAAGTTTAGATATAATCTTTCTGTCACCTAGTCATCTAAAGAGAATCTCCATAGACCAATATTTTTTTCTAAGCTGCAATGTATTTTAAAAATAATTTGTTTAGAAAAGCAAACCTCATTTTGTCAATGAAAATACATAAGTAGCTGCAAAACCAAGAGAGTGAATGGTTTGCATTACAGATCAATGTTCATTAACGTTACCACCTGTAAAATACTTTTTTTTTTATTTTATTTTAATGAATAGTCTTTAAAGAAAAGTCATGTGCTACATACCCCTTGTTCATCCAATTTAAGCAGTTGTTCAGGTACTTTGGGTGAGCTGGAAGCCTGCCGCAGGCACTGAATGCCCAGCTCTGGTATTACATACTCTAGTACCTCTTTGAGAGGCAGACCTCTTGCTGTGCCATGCCGAGCAGTGGATGGTATAGCATCTTCTAAAATTGCTCCTCTAAGTGTAGTAAGCTGCAGTAATGGTAAAACACACAAAACATTTTTAGTTCTAATACTGCAAACACTTTTAAAGATATAAACTTCAGGTTTTGGCAAAAGCATGGAAGAAAGAATGGGAAGAATAAGATCCCTATTTTTAATTTTTTTTAACCAATAAAAAGATTACTGAATAACTTTTAAAGAGGAAACAGGCTCGTACTGTCTCAGTGACAAATACATTTTTTAGTTTAAAGAAATGCACTGATGATCTTATTAACAGGAAAAGTAAGAAATGTTAATTTTAATGCCATACTACGCAAGCAAACAGAGTAGTTGAATGTGAGGCAAGACACAGCTAATGGCACCTTCATTTAACCCATCCATCTTCGTCTTCATTAGCTTTGGCAAAAAGAGAGTCATTTCTTAGAAGTGAGTCAGATGAATCACCTCTCCACACATAAATACAGAAACACCCCTTTTTGGCAATAAAAGAAAAACCTGGCCTAAAAAAATTTTATATATATCTGTTTCTGTATCTGTTTGTACAAGCACATGAGCTCAGAGATATCAGGAGGTCTAGCTAACACTTCTCTATATCCTAATCACAATAAAAAGCAACAGGCCTACAGATCATGAAAATTTATAGTTGCTTGCTACAATAACAACATTGTGTATTTTCATACAAATGAAAGCTTGTTGCTGTGATAAAGAAGGAATTAGTTTGCAAGAGATACTAATTATCTTGAAACAGAATTTGAGACTAGTCCTTCCACAAGGATCACAAGTGAGTTATTCTTCCAAATAAGACAATTATTTTTATCAACATATTAATATTCTTTCCACAAATCATGTATGTAGAAGTATATAAAAACATCTCTCAGAAAAAAAGCCTCTAAAAGTATTTTGAAACAAAACACAAACGATACAAATAAGTCATAGTACTAGCTTTCATATTTTCCCCCTTCCTTTTCCCCTGTATTTCTTAATCTTTTATTTCTATCATTAGAAATTTAACATCAAGCAGTTTGATACAAATCTATCTTCTGCTTTGTTCACAGAATCACAGAATGGCAGGGGTTGGAAGGGACCTCTGGAGATCATCTAGTCCAACCCCCCTGCCAGAGCAGGGTCACCTACAGCAGGTTGCACAGGAATGCGTCCAGGCGGGTTTTGAATGTCTCCAGAGACAGAGACTCCACCACCTCTCTGGGCAGCCTGTTCCAGTGCTCTGCCACCCTCAAAGTAAAGAAGTTCCTCCTCATGTTTAGGTGGAAACCTAAACACGCTCTTATCATCTGTTCCTTTGCTTGCCCCTTGCCGTTCCCTTCAGCCAACTTACCTCCTCTTGGGTGCCTGCTCAAAAAGAGAAAAACGTTATGCAGTACAGAAAAGGAAAACTTTGTTCCAGGAGCAATTATATTTACTAATGCTACAAGAAATATCCCTTTCCCATTAACAGATTTACTTTCAAAGTTAGCAACATATCCACACACAAACAACTAGTATCTGAAACTCTATGTTAACTTTTCCATTCCTTTGCAGAAATACTGAAAGAACATTACCTCACTTGTCCTGAAAACTATGCGATAGTTGAACTGAGATCCCTCTTTCTCCTTAGCATCTTCAACCTTCTCCCTCCGGATGCTGACTGCTACAGGCCCAAGATTTTCATCTATTCCAAAGTAGTTATGATGCTCTTTTGAACAAGAGTGAATGAAGAGAGAAGAGAATAGTGAATTATGAGTCTCCTAGAAAACATTCATCAAATCTCACTAAAAAGTTCTGCAGCAAGAAAAAAAACATTATTTTTAATTAAGCTACGAGATCTGTAAATACAGTGATCTTCTGAACTGCACAGTAAGTACATAAATCACAAAATGCTAATTTTGATGAGCAGAATGGTCATTCATATCATATAACTCAAATTACTGCAACTGCTGGTACCATGAAATCATTTTTTGCATTTTTTGTTACTATGAAATTAATCATTTTTCTTGATACTGTACGAAACTACTTTGGAGAAACTTTATCTACATAAAGTCTTCAACAAAAGCTAACAGCCTTCAAACAAATGAAGTGCTATGTAGCTTCCTTCATTTCATTCAATTTATTCTTATTTCAAGCTTTACATTCAAAGCAGAAACTCAGTTTAAGAAGCAAAAACTGAGGCTAGTAACTCTTCAGTCTGTGATGAATAGTTACATTCATCCTTAAGCCACCTGGCCCGGTTTGGGAGAGTAAAGCACTATCAACAGAAAAGCAAAATGAAGTTAAGAGACTATTTTAGCAGACTAGACTCATTCAAATTTATGGGACCAAAGAGGGTACACATTGAGGGAACTACCGTAAGGCCAGTCTTTATCACCTTTGAAAGGTCGTAGTGAGAGGTTACACCCACCTTTAAAAAGGGCAAGAAAAAGGGGCAGGGAAGCTATAGACTAGTCACCATAAACCTTAGTTCCCAGGGAGATTAAGGAACAAATTCTCATGGAAGACATTTCCAGGCATATGAAGGACAAAAAGATGCTTAGAAACAGCCTGCATATATTCACCAAATGCAAATCATGCATGACCGAGCCAGTTGCTTGCTACAATGAGATGACTGGCTTTATGGATGAGGAAGGAGCAATGAACATCAACTACCTGTGCTTTAGCAATGCGTTTTACAGTCTCCATTCCTGTAGCTAAACTGAAAAGACATGGTTTGGACATGCAAATTACAAGGTGGACATAAACCATGTGGACAGCTGACCTCAAAGGACTGTGATTAGTAATACAAATTCCAATTTGTGGCCAGTTACGAAAAGGTTCATCAGAAGTTTACCGTGGACCTGCTACTGTTTAGTATTTTTTTTAAATTCTAAATGATGGAATGGAATGCATCCTCAGCAACTTAACATACATGACCAAGCTCAAGTCGAACAGTTCATGTATCGTAGATTAGGGCTGTAGTTGGGTGTAACAGATGAGGGGGAATAACCGGCAGGCTTTTAACAAATGAGTAACGTGTGCACAGGGCGCATACTGAAACGCATAAACCTTGCGGCATTTTACAAAAGCGGGCAAAGGAGGTTAACTCATCCACACAGGTAGAGTCCTATAGCTGTGGGCTCTCTGTGCTTCACTGCCCGCTCTCCCCTTCCCCTGGAGGCTGCTGCTGCTGACAGCAGCTGACTACTGACTCCCGGGACAGCTGAGCTGCGTGTGAAGCAACTCCTAACCTACTGGAGTTTTCAACCTGACATGCCGAAACAAACTCTCCCTTTGACAACCTGATAAAATGGACTGACAAAGGCCTGTATCTGGAGCAGAACAAGCTCATCCAACAGCATTAGGTTGGGGAGCAGCTGCCTCAGGAGCAGCTCTGTGGAAAAGGATTGGGGACCCCGGTGAGCAACAGGCTGCACAGCAGCCAGCAGAACCCCTGGCAAAGGTGAAGGCTAACCACACTCTGGGCTGCGCTAGCAGGAGCATAGCAACAGGCCAGGAGAAGACATTAGGCCTCTTTGGCACTTGTGAGGCCACATAAGGAGTAGTGTCCAGCTTTGGACAGAGTGGGACAAGGCCAGCAGACAAGTACCAAGACAATTAGGGGCCTGGAGCATATAACAGGTGAGAAGAGACTGAAGGAGACAGGCTTTTGCAACCCGGAGAAGAGCAGGTTAAGGGGCGAAATAACTGCAGGATCCCACTAGCTGATGACGGGGTTATAGAGGAGAGCCAGACTCTTCTCTGAGGTAGAGAGAGAAAGGACAAGATGCAATCATCACAAGATGCAGCCCCTCATTGAGGGGAATCAAACACAGGAACAAGCAGCCAAGAGAATTTGTGAAATCTCCATCCTTAGAGATGGTCCCAAGCTAAAGGGGAATAGGTTCTGAGCAACCTGTTCAGAATCTACCATTGAAGGCAGCTTTAAACTGGGAATTAAACTGGATGAACTCCAGAAACATCTTCCAATCCAATCTACGCTATAATTCTATATTTTAAAGAGCAATGAAGTAATAGACTAATTTATGCTTTTAAGATTGTCTGGATTAAAACCACTTTGCCAGCATTTTTGAGGAAGTTTGATGCTTTTTTTTTTTTTTTTAAAAACAATGTATTTACAGAACTGTGCAAGGAAGTTTTGGCAAAATGTCTTTCACTGAGAAGTCACCCATGCTCTCAGAATGGATACAAAAAGATAAAGTTATCTCTACACACAAATGGCAGTCTTATTTGTCAAATCAATTTTAAATTAAGTTTCCAGTAGCCTTTCAAAAATCTATCTATAAAATATGTTGGCGGTTACTGTTCCGTCTCCCAGTGGAGAGAAAATGATATGAGTAGCAGCACATTACAACTAGCAACTTTTTTTTGGAAGGAACACCTGGGATCAGAGGGGCACAGACATTAAATTATTCTCTCATGCTCACCAACTACACTCCTTCCCCAGCCGGAGCAGTCTACCTGCATGGATAAATTATACCTCATGGATTTTCCAGTGTTAAATTAAAACTGTGAGCCTTAATGGGCAAATTTATCAAATGGAACAGGATTTTACAGACCAGAAAGAGAGAATCAGAGGCCACACATTTTCAACAACATAAAAACTCCTCACAGCTGCATATTCAGGCTGTGACAAAAGGTAAACTTCCCAGTCAGGGTTTCTATAGCCTTCAATTCTGATGTTAATCTAGAAAAGGGTATTACATATTTACTAGATTTCTTGGCTGCAGTATTACTGAGCAGAAAAATGCAAGCTTGGCCGATATCTACTTATTTCTTGTAGAATATGAAAGACACAAACCCAAAGATATTATTTACGTACATTAAAAATAAAATAGATAAAACAGTTTCAGGAATGGGAATTAAAGAAGCTGAAGTAAATGAAAGAATAGCATGGCTACTGATATTCTGGGATTTGGGGAAAACATTTTTAATTCAAGGCGCTTTTTAAAAAAAAAATCTCATAAAGTACAAACTCATTAAGTTCATTTAAATGTATTCATGTTGATTTAAAAGTATCAACTAGAGAGAGGAGACGAAAATAAGTGCTATTTTCTAGCTGTTTAAAGAGATATGGTAAAATATTCCTCATTTTTCACTTTTTCATTTTGAGGAATCATTGTCAACTTTTCTTCTAATACAAGAGTCTTCTACAAAACTGAGTTAATACCAAAAGCTTCCTAAGCCTGTACATTTCTTCTAAGACATTTTTTCAGTTTTATATCAGCAGTTGATACAATAGCATATTAAGAAATGGTTGCAAGCATCTCTCAAACAAAAAGCACGGTAATAATAGTCAAGCCTTAAGGTATTACGAGAATAATTGCACAAGGGGAAAAGAACAGGTCAACGATAATAAAAGCGTATTTCAATTATCCTCTTTAAAAATCAACATAGCTTTTTTTCCCTTCTTATCCCTTTTTATCCCACAAAAATATATTTCACTAAAGGACACCATTAATAAATCAAAACCATGCAATAAAATATTCTAGCTTTTACAAACCTTAACTGAAAACTGAGAAGATATTTTCCATAAACATTAACATATTTTGCATCAGTCGTGTTGGACTTGATTTTAACAATAGTTACAAAGCTTATAAATATGCAGTATAAAACTACAGCTCATTTAAGACGACACTGAATTCCAAACCTCTCATTTCTTGAAAGGGAATGGAATAATTAGTGCTACATGTGCCAGGGTGTTTCTTCCATGCATCTTAAAACAGAAATAAAACTTGTATGCTGACAAGTGCCAATTATAAAACTGTGAATTAAATCAAATATTCAGAAAGTTATTTCTTTTTCATAGATATCTTGTTAAAGGCAAAGAAAATCGGTGGCATTACCTATGACTCTATATACAACTGACTATTGTCTACTAAATTTTTATTTCATCCTTCCACAATTATTTTGCTAAATTCAACTGTGCTATTAAATCTACAATTCAATGAACAATCAGCTCTGAGAGCTCACTCCCATGGAAGAGCACCAAGTAGGACTCAGCATGCATATAAATGTCACTTTTTCTTATACGGGAGATCAGCACAGCAGCAAGACATTTTGGTGCCCACAGCAAAATGCCTTTTTTATTTTCTCTGTCCACGATAAACTTTGCTTAGGTGAGAACTGTGTTGAGCTGGATGTAATCTGAAGATTCCTTATATGCTTGATCGCTTGAGATAATAGGTATTGAAATTTAAGTTCCTAGTTCCACCAACATGTTTGCTCTGCCACCCTTTTGTTACAAGTTTCCCTTCATTCTCTTCCAGTCTGACTCCCTTAACACTTTTTGATCCTTTACAACCTGCCTAGGTTAACAGACATTTTGAACCTCTGAATTTACTGCCCATTCTTTGCTTGGTTCTGGGTCTTTTTCTTCCTCTTCCATGACAGATCCAGATTCTTTTCTTCCTTGCCTTTTAAACACAGTGTTTTTACAGCCCATATGTTCTAGGTGTGTACTGTGTTGTGAAAACAAGCGCTGTACTGCATCCTCTTTCGACTCCCTTGGAAAGGGTCACAGGAGGAAGGAGTACGGCACAGTGCTTAGTTCCTGCTGTTCAAACATAGTTAGAAAGCAGAGGAAGTATGATTTCAGGAAGACTCTGGCAGTAACCAACACTCTTTTAAGGACAGAAGCAGATTTTTTTTTTCTTTTCTTTTAATAACAGCAAAAAGTCTGAGCTGTACTACCTAATACAGAAAGGACAGAGAGAGGTATTTTGGGGTTTTCCCCATAAAAACAGAGATTTCAGACCCACTGCACAATTCAGTGCTGCATACAGACAGCCAAAGTAGATCACAAAGTCAAAACAGTTTATCTTAATAATGATTCAGGCCAAGATAAATTACTCCGCTGAGAAGAGCACCCTGGCATGGTGCAGCATGAACGTATCCTAAAAGAATAGGGTAAAAGTCTAGGAGAAAGGCATAAACCAACCTTCTTTAAGCTGAAAAACTAAATGTCATCAGAAGCTCTCTGTTTAAGGAGTATGCATATGAGCATACAGTACGAAAGGCCCCGAGAGATACTTGAAGACAGCAGAATCTAGAAGAAGGGAGTCAGAAGCCTCACTAATAAAACCTCCTCTTTTGGAGACACTTTTTACGAAATAATGATTTCCACTCTGGGCATCAGTATTTCCAATGCATTTGCTGAATATAAATGTCTTCTTTTTCTCCTGCCCACCAAGAAAGTTTAGTTCAGAGAAGTTAATTTATGTACTAATTTAAATGACCACGTACTTAGTGAACTTACACAACACTTAATGCAAGTATTGCATAACTTTATAAATAACCCACTGGTTGTTGAATAACCCTCTGGGAGAGCAAGAATAACAGGCTTAATTTTAGTAAAGAGTTTCAGGGTCCTCTGTAATACTTAGGTCTCTCTATAGAGAAGAAGGAGGAAAAAAAAAAAATCTTTACTAAGCAACTTAAATGTAATGCATGAACATCTCAGAACAGTTGCATTAGAAAAATTTACCTTTTCCATAGAAGAACTTCCGGTAATAATATGCTCCAAGATCAATGTGTTCTATGATGTAACGCTTCACTTTCTCTCTGTGAATGGACTGGTTTTCTCTTGGTACTTCCAGTACTGAAACACCAGCATTTGTGCAATGGGAACTCAGAGAGGACTCAAAGGAACAACTTTCACCTGAAGAAAAAGATGCTGAATTTGCCCTAGAAAGTGCAATCCGTCTATCTCCTTCCCCACCAGTTTCGTTCCTGAAGTAAGGGCAACTCAATACTAAATCATTGCTTTTCCCATCACCCTCATCAGCATCTAAATTCTCTTTTGAATTGAGGTCCTCTTTGCTTCCTAAAGGAGATTCACAGTTTCCCGTCTGGCCTGCTGGCATCTGAGTTTGTGACGCAGCTGAAGCCCCAGTGGTTATATTTTTTCTTTTTCCTACATTTACTCTGGTAGCCATTGCTTCATTTATGTTAAACAAAACGCTCTGAACATCATAATGTGCAAAACATTTCTGACAGTTCCAAGAACGAACATTTCTATCAAGTCTATCATCCAGATCAGACGAAAACTTAAAAGTTTCATGCTCACTTTTAACTGTTCGCAATTTTCTAAAGAGAGATGTTTCTACTGCTTCTGATTTTAGTCTTCTCTTGAAAGACTTCTCCCTCTCTCGACCAATAAGTAGGGCACTATCCATATAATCCAAGCCAGAAATCCTGACAAATTCTCCTCTGGAAATCTGCGCAGCAGCATGTAGACTTGGAGAAACTGTCGGGTCACAGTGGAAAAACTCAGAAAATCCAAATGGAGCAAGGGGTTTATGTTCAAAATTTTCCACTCTGTATCCTCTTAGCATTGCAAAAAAGTTTTCTCCAGACAAGCCTTGTCTATCAATTGAAGAGGTACTGCCATATTCTCTATGAAGAGCTGCTCCAGTATTTGGGTTAACAGCATTCTGGTCTAACACATCTTCAGCATCAATGTCACTTATTGTCACATCGCTGTTGCTTCTTTGCCTTATGGGATGAAGACCCCTTTGAGGGGAATGAACAAAAAGATCTCCAATGGAATATTTTCCCTCCGTAAATTCCAAATCTAACTCTTCTTGCTGTCCATCACTTTGGTCATTTTGTCCGTTTGGAAGTACTGAGCCAACACCTTCGTAACTGGTTGGAGGTCTGTTTTCCCAAGCAGCTTTACTGAGCTCTTTAGAGCAATCCTTTTTAGGAGGCCATTCAGATACCCTTGCTCGAACACCCATTTTAGGCACAGCTGGTGTACCATTTGCTTGATTATTTTCAGTTTTGCTAGATGCATTTGAAGGAACAGGAGGACCCATGCTACCATTCAAAGCTTTAAGTTTTCTAGCAAAATAATCATCAGATTGCATGCTTCTTGAAGACTCCCTGAACTTTGAGGAAGTTCTGCTAACTTTGTGCTTATCTTCTTGCAAAGACCTTTGATCACTCATGTCCAGTCCGTGGGAGGGGAATCACTAATATTGCATAAATTTACTGTTACTTATTACATTGTCTTTTATGGATCAATAAACTGCAAAATAAAAATACAGTTACAGTCTTCCCAGAAGTACAAGCAGAAACCTCAGTGTACCATTTCTGTACAACTTCTGTCAGGAGAGCAATCTTAAAACATTTCCTTCAGTTCAGATGTGTTCAGTTCAGTATTAGCCCCAGAAAATTTCTTTTATCTGTTCATAAAAAAAAAAAAGAGAAAGTGTATTAAAATGTTTATAGTCAATAACAGTAAGCTTCCAATGTTGTTTGGATATACACAGCACCACATGGAACTGGAACTAATGAGACTTGCTTTTTATGGTTTTCCTATCCTTCATCTCCTAACACCCAACAAACGCAATTATCCCAGTTTCCCATATGATGCCCACAGGATGCAAGCAGTTTGAACCTGCATATCTCACGGGCTAACCAGTACACACACACTGAATAGCAGACTAGGTTCTGCCAAGCAGAATAGCCACATACAATTCTCTGTGCATTTCCTTCAATGCTGACAGCAACTTCGATTGCTGCCGATTGCGAGTTTTTTACATAACATGGATGAACATTGCCACCTAAGACACCATTTTCAACTTTGCTTGAAACTGGCTAATACACACAGGAGTTACTGGGGCAAGACCAGTAGCAAATGTAAGCAAAATACATGAAACAGATAGCACCTTAACAAAGAAAAGTGGTTTGTTGCATTTATGACAACATTTTAAAGGTAAGTAATCTCTCCATTATGATTAATTCAGTGAATAAATGCATTTCGCTTACCCTCCCCCTGTCTCTCCCTAAAGGGAAATCTACTTACATTCCTTTATTGGAAGTGTCAACTATTATTTAGCTGTGTAAAACAGTTACAGCTTTTTCTATCACATTATATTCCTCTGGTTGGGAACCTAGACTGTTAACTCGGTTACTGTGCTAAAGAACGTCTGCTGTCTTCCGCAAATAAAGAAAAGATAGTAGCCCTATTGATAAGTGTAAATTTGCTTACAGAATAGGAATTGTTACAATATAAAAAGTATTCTTTAATGGTCTTAAGAATGACCATGACTCATGCTGTGAAGATTCATTTGCAGGCAGAGCCCATGCTTTAACCTACTGCATAAAACTAGAGTAGAATAAGAGACAAGACAGCATGTTATATGCTTCCTTTTCAGCTTTTTTCCCTTGAACAAAAACACCAACAAAATGATGCTTTAACGTGTTGCACTTAAGCATAATACGCATTTTTCAGAGTTTAAAAAAAAGCTCACACGTAAGAGGAGCTCAGAAGACAAGTGGGTTTTTTCCCCCCTACATTTAACGACATAAAAAGTCTTAATAAAAAAAAAAAAAAAAAGAAAAAAACCAGACAAGAGTGAGGCAGAGGGGCAAAAGAATAACATACGTTAAAACTTGACAGATTACTTTTTCTGCTTGTCAGAAATCAACACGAAGTTGTGTTTGATACAGCAAACTTCAGGATTCTTCTAATGAAATGGGTTAATAAACACAAGTTAGAGTTACATTATCATCAAGATTGACGTGGTTTCTATGTGACTGTTACAAGGAATGAGTGACAATGACAATATAACATCGCCACTTACTTTCCCTCCATATGAATCCCTCAGTTCTCCTGTTTGATGGCCAATGATGTCAATTAAAACAAAGTTTTTGGTTCCTTATGGGAGTCCAAAAGGTTGTTTAAACAACTGACATGTACAGAGAAACAGCATTTCAAAAGTAGTACACTACCACCTCAATTATTTTCAATCCAAATCCACAACGTGCTTTACCATTTGGCCTCACAAACAGCTGTATTTGTGGAAAGCACAAAAGAGCCTGAAGGCCACAGGAAAGCAAGACTTTTTTGTATGTGTGTGTAGTTTTAGCTTAAATACTTGATGAAGTATGGCCTGAGTAGTTTAAAACAAAGATACATTGCAAAAGGTAGTATTTAAGATAGAATTATTTTTCTTTACACGGTAAAGGTACATGACAGAAGACCAAAGAAATGTCTGTTTTGGAACTCCAGATTGACATTTTATTGGAAATATTAATATTTGAAGATGTGTTGCAGTACCTTTAAGGTATGGTAGTAAATACTTATTTTGAAATCTGAAGTTGACCTAATTGAAAAAAATCTGCCTGCTTTTAATCTAAATGTGTGTGTTTTGTTACTGACCATTCCTGTAAATTCCTGTAACTCAGTACAACAGCATGTTTTGGTTGAAAGCTGACCTACGCTGATGGACAGCACTATATTCTCCTGTACTTGCTGTTCTTTAAGGTTTTTCTCTCTTTCCGTAGTAAGAATTTAACAACTCTCAAACTCTCCCCTATAGATGCTGATATTGTTTACTATAAACCAATTTTGCTTGCTGAATGTAATAAACTATCACTTTGCCAAAGAATGCTGTCAATATGATCATAAGCACCCTCCTCTTCAGACCCATACAGTCCTTTTGGTCAAGTTCTTCACTTCTCCCTCTTCTCGTCTCATCCCAGCATTTCAGAATGGACTCCCTGACAGATACGGTCAGAAAAGAAAAGCTGGATGCCTACCCTGCTGCTGTGCTCCTGCCAACCCTTCCCACTAAGGCTGCTGGATGTTATGCAAATAACTTCAGTTCCTTCCACACAGCTACAAAGACTTCCTTCTGAGCTCAATACAGCAGCTGGTTTGTTAGCCACAGTTACAGTTCTTTAACATGGAATGATTCCAAGTTTCCCGGGGACCTGGATACGTGCCCACAAATGTTCCTGTGCCAGTAGCAGAGCAATGAATAAGAACTGTACTATTGGACTACCCTGTCAAAAGGAGGCTGTTTGGTAACGCTGCCTCATGTCAGCCTTGATAGACGGAAATGAATTATTTAAGAAGTCTTTCTGTGAGCATTTTGTTGATCAAGACTTTGGAAATCTGCCCCTGTTATTATGTAACGTTATCATCCTAAAAAGAATGAATAATTTGGATGAAAGCATTAATTCTACTATTTATCAAGATGACAATTCTATAAACCTTGACACTCAAGCTCTACTAATCTTAAAAAAATGGGAAGTGCAATTTGATAAAATAGGAGCATAGGCAGGAACGATATGCCAAAAGCTGAAGATCAGACATTTCATTTGCATTCAATTGATTCCACACAGCATTTTCAGTGTGCTCAGAGTCTGGTTAGTTTCCACTCTTCAAAGAAACACTTAGCAGGGCAGTAGTGCTATGTATTTTGCCAGTATAGCCGAGCAGCAGTTACACAATGGCTACTTTATGGGAATCCAAAATTTGCAAGAAAATTCTGCCTTCGGGCCCCTGCTTTTAAGTGCAATGAAAAAGCAGAGATGAACATGGTTCATGAGCTGCCTGTATTTTCACAAGTTCTGAACCAGAGAACCCACTGAACAAGCCTGTCACAACCTATCATTTCCTAAAACAAAGGAAACTAGGAAAAAAAAAGGAATTGTTGAAAGAGAATCATGCAAAAGTTTTTTTTTAATGGAAGTTCAAACTTGTTTCAGTTTGCTTATTTTTAAAAACAGACTACATCAGCAAATGTTTTTAGTTTTACATATTTTCAGTGTATCTGTTAACAGCACTTATTTCTTAACGATTCCCATATCAGAACTACCCAGTTCCCAGAAGCGAAATGAAGGCTATGCTTGGTTATAAAGCCATGCTACTTATTTGTGTCTCCAAGCCAGAAAATTCTGATCACAGTGAACTATGATATCATATCATATGACAGTTGATTATGATGTCATGCGGGAGAATTATTACTGCAGATAGGGGTATGGAAGAGGAAAATGAGTTCTTCATGCATTTGTTTTCATGCAAATGTCTTTAGAAAACCATGATATTTAAGCATAATTGTCTTTAAATAGAATATTTCTTTCAAAGTTTTGCATGAGGCACAGTGAATATTAAAGGATAACACTAACTATAATTGAGCCACTTATTCAGATTGCAGCTGTGGAAAATGGATTGGAAATAATACAATGAACAAATTATGAGCACAGCTCATGAAAAAAATGGTTCAAATTATTATACATCAAATTTACAATTAAAGCTATAACTATTACAGTATAAATGGTTACTTCTCATATGCATATTTCAGATTCTTGATAAATATGCAGACATAGACAAGAGGCAGAAGAAAGATGGGAAGCCCCTCATTTGACTAATGGAAATACATATGAGCTTCTGTGTAGTGTATATTTGTTACACACTTCCATAGCTGTGCTGTATTTCTTCGCATTTACAGTCTTCACTTGCAAGAGAAATGCAAGAATAGAAAATGAAAAGAATCCTTTGTTGAAATTACATAGTTATCTAAATGCATCTACAGGATAATCTACCAACAACGACACCGAAGCTTAGTTGATTTGGGGGTTGGCAGGAAGGAGGTATAACTAAGAGTGACAACGGTCTACATGCTTCTCAGTGCTGGTGTAAGACCATCACATTTCTTATCGAAACAGTGAAATTGCATTAGTTTGGAACTGATGCAAGATTTGGGGTTAATAAAAAAGAAATTAAAACCCCACATTCTGTTCTTCTAATACAGTTCCCTTTAACAAAGAAAATGGCAGATAACGTAAATATTGAGACAGAGATGCAATGTGCAATGTTGGAGCAATAGATCTTTAAAACAGAACTTTGAATTCCACAGCTGTTGGGTACTGTTCAATGAAGGGTGTTCTACTTTTAAGAAAGAGAGACCTCCCATCATAACTGCTCTCCCTCATTTACAGGCAGAGAAAAATATCATTTACAGGAATAATTGTATAAGATCTAACAGTAAAAAACAGACCCCCTTGAAAATATTAGACTTGTGTTTGTCTTATGGTCAAGATCCCCCACCTGTCATCTTTGCTTTTCCAGAGAAAATAATTTAATAAGGCACACCTTCCAATTACAAAATACTAAATTCACTACTAGTAGTTGGTTGGGGTTTGGGTTTTTTTTTTTCAGTTGTTTTTTTTTTGCGTGTTTTTTGTTTTGTTTTGTCTTTAAGATACTACAGCCATTTGTTTAAAAAGAATTTAAAAAGCAGTTACAAAATATATACTTTCTTTGGTGTTACTCATCATACTAAAGAATATGTATCACAAAGTTCCAGCAGCTTCTCTTACTTCTCTTCTATAACTTTCCCCTAAGTATTCACTCCTACACATTGTATCTCAATTCACACTTTGTTTCATTAAAAACCACTGTTTAGGTTTTTCATCAAGCAACCTAGATTCTCTCCCAGTGAATATCAATGTTTTATATAAAGCTATTACCGATTACAGCATTACTGTCACTGATTTTAAACTTTCTGTTAGAAATCACCTTCTGTTACTGAAAAATACATTTAGATAAATTTGTGACCAAGTGCTTTATCACAGTATTTTCTTAGAATATTAATACCAATATCCTATTGTTCCATTAGCACAAGTTTTGACACCAAGATGCATTAAGGCTAATTCGATTTCCAGAACAAACTGGATATCCTCCTATTCTTACAGCTCTATTATAAACAGTTCAATCATGCAGCCCATGCAGAGTTTAACTGCAAAACTGGAATCGAAGTTATATCTTGTTCAGGTTGAACCATGTAAAGCAGCAGATTGAAATCACAATTATGTTGAAATCGGTAGCAAAACTACCACTGACACAAACCACAGAGAATCTTCCACTTGTATTCTCCCAATTCAGTTAATTTATTTTTAACTGGCATTATGGAACATAACAAAATACAGTAAAGCTACAACATAATGCAATTAATGAGGTAAAAAGGAAACACCTTCACATGAAATTCTTAGACCAAGGAATTTTTCCAGGGAAGAGTTGAAAAAACATCTGCAAGCACTGAACACTTATTATCCCATGGGGAGGGGGTGGGTGGAAGCCCCCAAACTCCTTATAGATTGTTATTAACCAATACAATTTTTTGGCAGTCTTTACGATTGCAAATAGAAGCTATATACCTGTCAGTCAAGTTCTTGTATCAGTGAAAATTTAAAAAACAGAATGCAAACTGTCTTTGTTTCCTCTCATTCTTTCCATTCATGAATCTAAGCGTCAAAGGGTGGGATAACAAAAAAGACCCCTACTCATTGAACTTAGTAATCTGTTTTCTACGGGGAGACTAAAATGACATCCAGAACACAATTTACATGCATGCACATTATCTCTTCAGGACAGAAAAAAAGTATGGCAGACTGGATGACTCTAAGACATTTCCCTATCTTAAAGTATTTAGATGTACTTATCTCTGTGCCTCCAACATTTCATTGTAATTGTAATTTCCTTGTAGCTATATTTATCCTCAAAATATTGATAATACAGAATTCTAATTCCAGTTTCATCTTTGAGAATGAAGAGTCTTGAACACATAGTGATACATGTGTGTCATAAAAATAAGATTCTTAACAAAGAAATACCAGTCAGCAGATAAACAGAAGTACATTTTGTATAACAATTATTGTATTCAGAGTGGTTTGACAGCTTACAAAGTAGGGAGTAAAAACTTGTTTGCATAACACGTACTTTTCCTCAACTAGCAGAATTTATGCAGTGAGTTCAGATTAGACAGAGCACGAATTATTCTGGAAGATTAAAATGATTCACTTTCAGTTACAATACTGAAACATTGTATTGAAGCAAATTCCACTCAAAAACAACAGAAAAGTAACTTTCAGTGGTCTCAAGGAAACTGGGCAACCTCTGAATCCTCAGTAGAAACAGTACTGCCCACGTGCTCAGAAACTGTCATATGTCCACTCATTCTTGAATTGCCCCTTCCTGGTTGATACATGTATTCTCATTTAAATTGTATAATCCCCAAGGCAGGGACTATTTCTTTGTCCTGTTCCAACAGGATCCTCATACAATGACCCCACCGTAGGGGATGCGAAATACTATGATAATCCACTTGGTAAACAACAAGTGGACCAAGTTATCTTTCTCAGCTTTGCCTCTGAAAGGCAGGACTTGTGCACCACATTCACATCGTTCAAACACAAGGAAAAGGACTACCATGTACTGACTCTAAGCAATCATTCGCATAATCCAAAAGGAAAGTCAGCAGTTGCTGAATAATCTGTCGCATGAAAATGAGGTTTTGACAGCCAATTGTATGGATTGGAAGAACACTCAAAAGAGAAATCCAGCATCTGTAAAGCAGCTAGCAGAAGATTATACAGAAAGGAGAATATCTGTAGTGTATATTGAGGGAGGAACATACTACATGTGTTTCATTTCAAAACAAATGTTTTACTTTCAAGTAGTTAATATACATTAACAAATACTACGAATGCCAAGTTTCTTATGTACCTTTTATGAGATACTGGCAGAAACAAAAAGCCACTCAGTGATTTAGAAGAAATAATGGAAATGTATTCCATTATTTTAAAACAATGAAAAGAACATATTCTACCTTCTCCCAGAATCAGTCACATTCGAAGTTATCTTTTTTGTTATAATTCAAGCTCAGCACACAAAATGGTTATTGAACGTCCAGTGGAAAAGCAGTCTCCTCAAGAGCAGGCATAGATAAAACCAGGGGGAAAAAGAAAACCACAACCCACAAAATATTAAGAAATGCCTTGTCTGTTTCATTAAAAGAAGTAACACTGTAAGAATTTTTGCCCTCACAATACATAAAAAATTGCTGCAGATGGAATGTTGTGATAGAAAAATTGGAAGTACTTAAATAACATCATTATCTATACTTATAAATCTACAAAAATTTAAAACTTCAGGAAGAGAAGGTTATTTATAATAGGCAAATATGTTTATATAAATTTCTGGATGAAGGTGTTAGCACTGTATTTTCTAGAGAAATTATCTCAAGCCTTTTTTGGGATATGTGTGTAAGGCTGTTTTCACTTACTGCATACAATTGCTTTCCATTATTCTGAAAAAAAGTTAGGAATATTGGAGTTGGTGCCACCTGAGGTATCTGAAGAAATGGTTTTTAATTAAAGGTGGATAAGAAAGGAGAGATGTGCTAACATTTTAACTTATTTCACATTCAAAGGTAGAAATCTGGAAGCAGGTTTAGAGGCTGCACTGAAGCTGAATAAGGCGTCAAGTACTGGAATAGGAGAAATTATTCAGTAAGAGAACAAGATTGCAAGCTTTGACTTTTCAGAGTCTACGTGCCACATAAATTCATAAAAGGCAATTCCATTTTTTAAGTCTACTACAGTGAGGCCCCAAATAAAGCTTTTTTATCCACTCAGTGAAAATATAAAACAATAAATCTATTAAACAGCTGAGACTGCCTATTCCATGAAGCAGGCTTCAGATTCTGACACAGTATTCAACAGAGATTTTGAAATGTACAAAGTCATTTTTTGCCAGAACTAGAAAGTTCTTTTATTCTCTCTATTATAACTGTGTTTCATAGTAAAATGCTGTAAAATGCTGCTTCAGGCAAGAGCAGAGAATAAGCTTGTGATGTTCACATTGGAGAGGTCAGACTATTTGCGTTGTCCTAAGCTCGTACTTGGATTCCATGGTATGAGCTCATAAATCCATACATTGGACATCATCTCCAGAGACCACCAAATTCCTCCAAACAGAAAACCACTTAGCACTAAAACAATACTAATGCTGTTTCCACCAGAAATACATCATGAGACATACTGCATATGACTTTTAAGGGGACCTGATTTTTTTTAAATAGAAAAAGCCTCCTTAAAACAAAAGACAAATTCAGTACATCCACTGGTGAAAGAGATAACCAAACAGGGCGTATAGATTTTAATCATGGGGACATAACAGCTTGAGTTTGAGAAACAAGCTCCATAACCAGTTCCAAAAATCTTCTCGTTTGACAAATTACCAACAAGAAGACTGTTAACGCCCAATGCACAAAGGAGGTGTGCTGATTCCCTTCCCTTCTTCTGCTAGAGCTGCTGCATTCACCTGACATTTCCAAACACCACCTGGTACTGAACAATAGTTTGGTCAAAAAGCACTTCTGAGATAGCCAGCCTAGAAGCCAGTCATTCTACAGCTTCACACAGCTATTACCTAGTTCTTACCAGGTGAGTCTTTACAATAACAGTGTTTCTCAAAATCTTTCAGAGTGTGGCTCCTTTCAAAAGACCTGTCTTTTGCCATTCTGACCAGCCGCCTTCCCCCAGGATGGATGAAAATAGTCTGTAATTACTAAATGCAACCGTAGACATTCACTTACGCACTCTTTAGGAAGTGAGCTGACACAGCTAACATCACTTTTCCTAACACCTCTTGGCAAAGAGGGAATCACAAAGTGGCTAAATGAAGGTTTAGAAGTTCAAGTTAATTCATTTCTAGGGGGGAAAAGAAAAAAGAGCTTAAGTCCACTTCATTGTTAAAGCAAAGGAGAATTTGAACTATCTCACCCATCATAAAAGTTCACAACAATGAAAAAAACCTAAAAGAACATGCTCTCCCAGTAATTAATAAAGAAACATTCAACACTGTCTACGACAACTGATGGAGTATTCAAAACTCACAACATTGTAGTGTAGTAGAGATCTAAACTATTGAGTGGGAAGACAGTACAGAAGCACATTTTATGGAAAAAAAATAGAAATACTAGCTTTGCTTCTATTTATTTTGTTTTCAAGGAAGTAAAACAAAAATTAAGTTTTATGCTATGTCATTTGTCAGTAGAATAGCTCTGATGTCATCTTCTGAATTATTTTTAGTAGTAATGAAGGAAGTGGTTGATTAATGTAAAATAAGTTTTAAAGAAAATAAGTTTTAAAGGAAATAATAGCCTTTATCTTCATCGGGTTTTTTATGGAAACTGTTTTAGTTTGACCTTAGTTCTTTATTAACTGGCATGAACTGTGAGGTAGCATAAACTGATATTACTGGCCAGTTATCTGAACCTTTCAAACTGACTGGGGTTCTGCAGTTTCAGATGTCAGCAAGTAACTTCTCATGTATTTCTGCATCGCTTTAGAGCTCTAAAGTATTACTTCACGTCACCGCACACCAAGATCTTTTAAAGAAAGTATTTTTTGAGAACAGAGATTTAACTTTTTTCTATCCTTTCTCTCTGAATCAAAAAAGGAGAGATTTCATATAGAAAGAAAATATGTTGAAATCTATGGTCACCATAATACACTGATTTCATATAATCTTACTACATAAAACCAATTTTGTTCTTAGTTTTACAAGGTGAATTTGGAAAACAGATTCCATAATATTAACAAAATACATTAAATATTTTGGTAGTTACCAAGTAACTTGGTGACTTGAGTCTGCATGACATTTCTAAGCACGTGCAATTGAGCCAGGACCACCTGGCACTGAGCAATCCAGTTTGTGCAAACAAGTGCCTCTCTGAGACAGCCAACCTATAGGCCAGTTCTGCAGCTTTGTAGAGTCACAGTTCTTTTTTCGATGAATAAAAGCTTTTCATACAATTCTAGACACAAACAGAACATTAGCTAGAGTAGAGAGTTGATAGCAGAATATTATTCATTTTTCAGCAGTCCATTCAAATTCAGCACAACTTGATAGCAATAAAAAGTCATTGCCATCTGTTCAGTGATCATTTAATATCTTATCGAGAATCAAAATGCTGTCAAGCTAAAAATATTGTTATCAATGAGACTTAAAAGGGTCATAATGGAAAATAATTTTGCTAAAAGTTTTATCTAAACTTTATGGAACACTTCCTTCCACTCCCCCCTCAAAAAAAAATGCAAACAAATCAAAAACAAAAAAAACCCCCACAAATCAATAAGATAACTTAATCATTGCTCTACAGTTATAGCTTTAGTTTGTTAAGTTAAAGCACATGTCAGAGAACTTTCTGGAATAGTCCTGCTGAGAAAATATGCTATATATTCATTCAGAAAATAACTTGTCTTCAAAATTATAGTGTGGAAATATGTTTCAAAAATTCTGAGCCAGATCAGCAAGACTTCATTTTCCTACATTGAAAAGATGACTTCTCATCATATATATGAATTTTCCATACAAAGTCATCATCATGACTGGGGTTAAGGAACACAGATTCAGTGTTGTATCCCTTCCTGTCAGAGAAACATTAAAACAAACATCTTGATTCTTAGTATGACAACAGTGGACTAAACTAGCCTTTAAAAAGCTACAATCCTAAAAATAAGTTTTTCGTAATTCATGACTCTTTCTTCTTTGTCCCCCTACTCTCAGTCTTATCTCTTCCTTTGGATTCTGAAAAAAGTCTTGTATGGGGCGACACATGAGGTGATAGCTACAACCTATCATAAATGTGCTATCATCTTCCTAACTTTACGATACAGGGCCTAAAGGTAAAAATTTTGGAAAGAGAAGTCTTGCTTTAAGATGACTTACTGACATAGTCAGCAATTTAATAATTAGAAATTTACCTTTAAATAGCTCTCTGAACACATTAATAAGAAATAATATTATGAGGAAGCATGAAAAATGTAATTGTGGTCCACTGCTGGTAAGCATGGGGGATGTTAATTATAAATTCATATTCATCTGGAATGGTTTGTTTTTATAGGGCCAAATTTTTTTTAACTTTTGTTTTTAAAATTCTGATTACATAACACCCCATCCAATAATTCCGACACTGAATTTTATATTTGATTTATCAAGTTCTGCTCCTTATGTAAACGAAAACGTTCAAATAGGAGGGTATAATTAACTGATCCAAACTGTTCACACACAGGCAGAGTAATGCAGTGTAGGCATAGTAAAAAATCTGTCTCTGAATTTCATTATTGGCCTTGATTTAGCAGAAAGTTTCTGGTCAGCCAACAAACTGTATATCATCCACACAGACTGCACATTTCTGGAACTGTGTTTTTACTTGGTGTCAGTGCATATCTCCCTCTTTTTTGCAGCACATTTGCATTATGGAAACTACAGATTTATTTCAAAACTCAAATTTAGAAAAGAACAATTTCTAAGTTTCTGACTCTTAGAAAGCTCATATTGGATCATAAGAGAAACTACACATTTGACACAATCTAAGTAAATTACATTCCTTCTCCTTCCCAATGCATACTCACCTACTTTATCAGTAAAATCCACAGACTATTTTTTTCCCCAAAATTCAGGATGTTATAAAAAAAAAAATCCTATTTTCTTTACAACCTAGAGAAATGTCTTCTGCTAAAAGGAACTCTGACTGCATATGTGTCAACAAATTATAAATTGCTTACAAAAGGTCTCAGCTATTTGTGTCAACATTATGTATGACCCTTTAAGAAAAGTATCCTTATCTAGGGCAATTCACAATGTGATTTTAAAGGCTTTTCTACAGATTCAGCTCAGCTAGCTTTTCCACATTTTTTAACAAATAAATGTATATGAGACTAAAAAAAAACACCCCAAAACCACCAATTAAAGATGCACTAAAATATCCATACAATAAGTTAATGTGAATTTTTACTGGCTTGAATAAAGTATGATCAGTAGTAATCTTTTGTAATGCAAAACGCAATAAAATAAAAATAGTCAGGGATTTACTAACCGTCAATCATGATTTTTTTTTTTAAAGGGAACACTAATTTGAAAGAAAACCCAACCCCACAGATATCCAGAATATTAATGCTTTATTTTTTATGCAATTGTATAGTTCAATTGTTTGAATTTCTTCCAGTTGAACTATATGGGAGCAAATTTTTGTGCATGTTTACGGCTGCATTCCTCAATATGGACACTCACGGTGCAGTGTGTGTGTAAAGTACGCAAAAATATTTTTGCACATAAATGCATACATACTCTTATTAGTCCACATAAACAATTATTTTGCAAAAAGATATATGTAAATTTTTGTACCATCTTTAAAGTTAAATACAATAAAAAAATTATTGAGGAAAAAAACAGTGCCAAAGCCTCGTGAATTGCTGTTTCAGCATATAGCAGCCTTTTATCACATCATTAACTAGGTTGTCCACATTTCATTATGCAGATTTATATTTACAAAACAAATAGCATATATACGGTTTTCCTTCCATTCTAAGGATTTTTTTCACTTTCTGTAAAAGTGATGGTGTGCATCTGCATGCCATGTTTGCTGCATACACCAGGAATTCTTTGCCTCTCACGATGTACCTCACAGCCATATTTATGCCAATGTCTTCCTTCTAATGCAGGAGTCTTCCAGTCTCCCATTTTTATCGCACCTTGAGGATGCTGTGCGCTTATTTGCTTCTGCTTTTCTCAATTTCCATGTACTAGGAACCATGTATTCATCAAATGACATTTAATTCATGCAACATTTTCCTTCTCAATCCATACTTATATCATCCTACTTTCAAGGAGCACAAGCCAGATAGTTTACATGTGTTAGGACCATGACACCCTTGGGTCTGGAATGAGAGCATTCACAGGTAACAGTTATTCAGGCATAGCTATTCAGAATGTAAACGGGCCAATAAGGTAAATTAAGATGCCAAGCAAAGTTAGGATGGTAATGGTTGTCAAACACCATTTGTTTAATTTGCAGGCAATTATGAGATGGCAAAAGCTAGCAGCTTCGCTAATCACCAGCCAAAAGCTCCCACACATCCACACTATCTTCTTTCTGTTTTCCACCCAAATCAAGTCGTTTCTACTCACTGATGGCTAAAACCATCCTGGAAAATTCTTTCTGTTTTCCACCCAAATCAAGTCGTTTCTACTCACTGATGGCTAAAACCATCCTGGAAAATTCAGAAATAACCCAATCCCTTGTTCAAAATCATCTATTATCAAGAAATGATCTACCCAGTTCTGGCAAGTTCAGCCTCCTATAACATCTTGAAATCAAAAGAAAAATCCTTATCATTGTCTTCCCCTAAGCCCATTTCTTCCTCTTCTATAAACATCCTTTTCTTTGTCCTTTCCAAGGTCTACTACCCTGACAAAAGTCCAGCTTTCCAACATAGCATTTAAGTTCAGCCAACTTTAAAAACATGTTCCTTCAGTTTAGCCTTCTTAGCTAGAAATATTCACTTCAGGTTCTATTTCATTCTGCAGTTTCGCTATTAATTTCCTCACCGAATGCTTTGTCCTCTTTGACGTCACTACTGTTCCTCTACTGCTGCTTCCTTTATCTCAGTATTTTTTCCTTCTTATTAATATCTTCCTAAAGTATCATTCATCAGTCCCTTCTATTCTACCTAGATATCTCTTTGTGGTATTCAAGACAGTCAGATGAGACACTGTACAACATTACTAGCATCAGTTACCTTACTTTCCTTTATCCTTCTTTCCAGGACAGTAAAGAAGCTATGAGACTTCAAAAAGTGTCCACTATGCTGATTAGCTAAATGTTGTTTCTTTTCCTTTGAATAAGAAAGGTTTGTACCTACACTGAACAGTTAATACCATGCATTACACTCAGGTGCAAATCCACCCATCTCCTGTCAAAACCAAGGCAAAACAAATATGTATTTCAACGTGTCCTTAAAGTCAGCAAATGATCTACTTCAAACAATAGCCTAGAGAGAATTCCAAGCAACAAAGTCCCTCAGAGAACACTCTGTCAGCAACCCTCCTTCCATTACAAAAACTGACAAGCCTAGTGAGAAAATGCGTAAACACAAATAAGAACTTAAAGATCACAAATTACACATTTTTACCACAGATAAACTAAAATGAGACATTAATATGGAAAACAATGTATACAGTAGCTCTGTGGTACTATATCCTATATTCTTTAAACTGGATTTTTTTTTTATTTCATTTCACTTTTCAGCTTTTTTTAGAGGAGACCTAATAGAAATATTTTGACTTTGCTTTTTAAAAAACAATAATTAAATACTGCAGAAACTGATTAAAGCTACTTGTAAGTGTTCAGTTAATTCTTGAGTTTAAACACTGAGATGACTATGTAAAAACCTCAAAGACGCATATCAAAGCCACAAAATAATTTGAACAAATGGAAAATATATGAAGAAAAAAAAATTATAACACCTGTATCAAGAGAACTGAAATAACTGTTCTTGACCAAAGTACTTTATGAATGCAAGAAAGTATCTTGAAGATTAAATGGGAATGCCGTATTATTTTGCCACACCTTCCTGGAAATGTGTAATTCATAAAAGGAGTAATGATGTGTTAACTGGAATTCGTTTTTTTTTTTTCTTGCTAAGACACTTCAAAAATACATTTTAATAAAAGACTAGACTTAGTGTTCCAGTCAAAACAATTCTGCTGATTAAACCGAAGTGGGGCTTTCTCTATGCTTACTAATAAAATTCTTCATGAAACAAAGTTCTATCAACTCTTAAGTCAATCAGTTCTTCCATTCTAATAATCAATGTGGAAGTCATAACATATTTGAAACTAAGACAAATATTATTCCTTGCCAACAAACACCAGTTAGAACTAACAGAATTAGTCATAGCAAGAGGTAGCAGACCAATTTGTTGGTCTTTGCAGCAAATTAAAAGCAAATCTGTAGTCACATTTCTCAGGTGAAACACCGACCCTTCCCCATTCGCCTAGTTTGACTGTCCCCCTCTCTCCCCAGTTTCAGATGAAAGTGTCTCTCCTATTTGAATGGACTCAGTCTAGTACCAACTGCACATAAGTGGTGACCTTGTATGCAGGAACCACTCAAGGGAGAATTTTAGAAGGGAATAGTTCTTTACTGCTGTGTTTTCTCCAGGAACACAATTTCCTCACAAGTCTGTACAAGCAGCTAACATTATGGCTGACGTAAAGCCACATACTTTGTCAAACGTACCTGTCAACTCATTTGGAGGTAAAGCAATGAGTCCATCTAACCCCCTCCCTACTACCTAAGAAGCTTAAATAAGTTAGTCAACTTCTTAAAAATACAGTGGTAGTTTAATACTGTCTTAAAGCATTACTAGAACCAACTTTCTAGCTAGAAGAAAGCAATTAAAAGCTGAAAAAAAAAAATAACTGGGTCATCTTAATGCAACAGTTCTTTCATATTTGGTGCTCAAACAAGGTATAACTTGAATGAGTATTTGTTGAATCTCTTAATTTTTAATAAATTTAAATAAATCTAGTTTTTAAAGCAGGCATCAGCAACATTTGTAACTAAGTTTGAAAAATGAACATTATTAAACAAACACACAAAAACTGAATGCGATTTACTGATATACGATTATTTGTTCCCACACACACAATGACTCTACATTGGAATGAGATAGAATTCAATACACCATGCAAACTGCTTTGCACGTTAAAAAAGTTGGGTAAAACTACTATAGTAGCATATTGTGCTTAAGCTAAACAAGACAGGCATTATTTCCATTGAACTCTACAGAACCCCAGTGACAGTGTAAAGTGACTGGGGAAAGAGTACACATTAACATAAAAATTCTGACTCTACTGGAGAAAAGCAGCTTTGTGGAAAACTGTAGAACTGAAGTACAAACACAGAAAGAATTATTCAGAGCAGCTACCCAGTACAACACAGTAAACATCTTAACCTGAACTACTCAGAAGGAATTGAATTAGAGTTTTGTTTTTGTTACTGGTGTTGGGTTTGGTTGTTTGGGTTTTTTATTGTTGTTTGTTGGGGTTTTTTTGGGGGGTAGGGTGTTGTTTTTTGGGTTTTTTTTTTTTTAAAGTTATTTTATTAATTAAAACAAATGAGTACGGTCTGTTCAATATACATCTAAGCTACATTTATGACTACATATTCCTGCTGTGTTGCAATATCACTTGGATTCCAGTAAAAAATAAGTTCTGACTTCTCTGTTTAATACAGGGAAGTAAATTATATCTTACTGCAACTAGACTACAAAACAGAACCTCAGCAATCAATGCCCCCGTGAAATACCAAAACTACTGAGCAACTGTCTATTCTGAAGGAGGGAAGCATTTAGAGGAAAGTCTGCAGATCTCCACTTCATCCTCACCGAATACAGAAACACTTAGAAATCAAAATATTCATGTAACAGAAAAAGAATAAAATTCTTCCCGGTTCTAGCTATCATCAACATCTAATAATTGTAGCCAAGACAATGGAAGTAGATCCTGAGCAATGGACATGTAGGCAGTACTTTTCTGGAGACATTTGATTCCAGAGAAGAAACGAATATCACTTGACAGACCACGTATGTAGCCAATGGAAAGATTTTTTTAAACACTAAACAGTACGAAAAACAGATGTCTGCTGATTCAACTAATAAGTAGATTTCATAACTACTGAATAAAGAAGGTTGCATGTACGTTACAGAATAAATTGTGAATGATACACTGCAAAGATTCGACCATGGAATACATACAGACACTTCTATCCTGCCTTCATAAGGCATTTCTTATAAGGGAGCACAAGAACTAAAAAGTGCTCAAACACAAACAACCAGCCACCCCCAATCCATCACACAGTCTTCATAGGAGGTATGAGATACCAGTAAGGTCTCCTTCCATGCTATGAAACAAGGTCATTTTACAACATTCTGTAATTTAAACATAGAGAAACATTTGTTTACACTGTGCCTAGTTCTAATTCTGCTAGCTAGAGAGGAAAACACAAGTAAAAAACTGTTTTAGTAAAATCTTCACTGAGCAGTATGCCCAAGAGTTGGGCAGTTGCCAGGCGAATACTTAAGGGAAATGTACCATGTAAAAAGGACAGAGCATCAAGGTGCTGACTCTTGATCTAATCAAAATAATGGGAGTTGCTGTCTGTATGCAAATCACCATGGTTATTGGGAGCTGAAAGGAGACAGTAAGTATATTCTAGTCAAAGCTGACACTTAGAAGTCAGTAAGAGCAATTAAAAAAAAAAAAAAAAAAAAAACAACCAAAAAACAATAATCTGTCAGTTAGAAAACTTAAGTTATATGTTAACAGCCCAGGCATGGAGAAGGAGCAAAAAAATGGAAGAAATAAATTAACTGTAAAGAAAACTGCAAGAGAAAATACTTTTAATAGGACTAGACAATTAAATTAAACACTACCAATCAATTCTAACCAAAATTACCATTTCCTTACCAGTGATTCTCTCTACCTCTAAGTCTAGAAAACATCCAATATAAATCAGTTTTGCAGTTCATCTTCTACCCATGGCCTGAGCAAGATTGGACTGCTTGATCCTCAGGTTAGGAAGCACATGAACATATATTCCTAAAATACAAACCAGATATAAATGTATGCACCAGTAGGTCCAGGAGGTTTGCACATGCCAGTTGAGCTCAGGTCTCTTCTCCTTCACAATTATGTGGATCATGTGCACATAACCTTGCGTCTTAACTGAAGCAAAAGGAAAGAAGCTGTTGTACCATTATTTTACGGAAGGGATAAAAGACAGGGGGGAGCATTGCCTTAGCAGGTGAAACAAAGAGAAGGAAAAAGTATGCCTACATGCTCCATTGTCTGGAGCTTTCTCAATGAGGGGGACACAGTAGAATGCACTCTATCACCAGCCCCTCATCACCCATCCACTGAGCTTAGGGCTAAAACTGGGGAGGTTAGTATGAGAGACTGACTTTTCTGGCAAAAGTAGTAAAAAAAAACCCAAAATCAGCTTAGTTAAGATTTATTCATATTTCACTCAGCACCAAAGTAATAGATTTGAAAAAACCAAACTAATTTTATATCAACCAGATGAGTGAAGCACTAATATTACATCATGCGCTTCAGCTGGATATTCACAAAGAAGAGACACAAGATATTATGGAGGTTTTACCAGGATGGAACTCTCCTTTTATCCCAATACACCAGGATACCATTATTTCTGATGGTGCTCTACACAAAGGTTTATACTTAAATGACCCTGAACAAAATACCTTATGTCCATACCAAATATTTGTTTGATTATGTTTCTACAAGATCCTTCTAAAATAGTTACCTTTATTAATTCTCATTTTAAAACTAAATTTTAAAGTTTTAATCTCCTTGAACCAGAAGGAACATTGTGAATTTTCTGGATGACGACTTTAGAAGTTTAGAAACTAGCAAACTATATTGCTGCAGAAGGTTGTTAAATAATAACCCACATCACAGCAGCACCAAACTGCTTTCTAAGTTTTCAATTTTTCCTTCAGAAATACAGTCACAGGTGTAACTTCTCTAGGCCCTATACTTTCTGTAGGCTTACAGCTGGCAACTGTCATGTTGTTCCTCTGTCATGAATGTATCTGGTTTCAAATTGTGTTTTCATTCACTTTTGCCAAACCAGGAAACCTGAAGCTTCCAACAATGAAATAATTACTTCAGTATATAGTTAGAAGCCACGCACACAACACCAGAGAATACTATATTAGTTTCCTGTGTGAGCTTAATAGCAAAAAAATACAAGGGCAACAGGAATGTAAACACGGAGGTTCAAGAGAAAAATAATCTTATTTCATAAAACCTACTTGTCAACTACAACATAATTTCAGTATGAAGTTTGTCAGTTCTTGTATTTTCACAGTTACTTCTTTAAAGAGACACTCTGCTAACCCCCAAAAAAGAAAAGAATAAAAGGAAGCCTGAATTAAAAAATAGCCTTCCTTTTCACTTTTTAGCTACAGCACTTCCATTACCTTGACACAAAATGTCAGTCCCAACAACTCATTATAGTGGTAAGAATCCTATGACAGAACAAGTTTCCTTTCTGCCTTATCCAGTAACACCAAACTTCAGTAACCTAAAATCTGACATGGTTTCATACACTAACCTGTTCAAGAAAAACAAAGTATTTCAAACACTTATTTCTATTGTGTCGTTTAAGAACACTGTTTCAAAGTCAAACTATACTGTTATATATACCAACCGCCAAGTGAGACCCAAGATTACCTTGCTAAATCTAGAAGTACCGTAAATGCTGGCTGCTGCTCTGGAGACCAAGTTAGCTGAAATGCATACAGCTGTCATATAATCTACACTCTTCATCCTCCTCAGACAAAGCTACCAACTGCCAAACGTCATCTAATAATTAGCATATGTAAAGCAAAAGGGCTAGACTAGCTTGCCAAAGAGAACAAAACAGGAAAAAACAAAGAAATCTATTTACAGGTGTATTCTACACTTTAAAAGGAGCAGGAAGATATTTCTAAATGTTCTCTTCTTAAAAAAAAAAAAAAAAGAAAAGAAAAAAAAGAAATCCTACTTTAGGAGAAGATGAAAACAACGAGAGTCAAACATCAAAATCACATTCTTTATATCTGGCTTCTAAACACAATATGACAGGAACATTCATCACTAAGTAAGAAATTAAGTAAATATCTGTGAACAGCACTTTGGAGCCACCTGAAAAATAAAGAAAGGCAAAGTAGAAATAGACAGCCTATCCAATCTGTCAGTCACCCAAACATAATTAGCTGTTATCATCATTAACAATAATGAAGATCACTTTTCTACTATCCCCAAGAGACAAATGACAAAAGGAAGGATGTCACATACAGAAACATCTGAACTCCTCCTTTCTTCTAAGGAGACAGTCAGTATATATACTTAACAAAAAGTACATTAAATGGAAGCATGTGTTCCTGCCCCTCTTGGGAATAACCACTTCAAAAAACGTTTACAAATTTAGTTTATATTTTTGAGAGAACTTTGTTGCTGCAGCGGACTTTGATCCTCAGCATTTGCTGGCATGTAGCCCTGCCCTTCCTGAAGCTCTCCACAGCAGTTAATTTCACTAGTCTTAAAGATGACAGAGAAATCTCAAGAAGAAAACTTTCTCGGGTTTGTTGTTTTTTTTTTTAAATATGATTCCTTTCCATCTATATGACCTTCTCCCATTTGCAATAAGATCACAGAATGAAGATGAACAAAAAACCGTATACAAGCAGACACTAGATGAAGTAGAGGATCTGGAAAAAGTTTGTAATTCCTCCTTCACCCCCTCCTTACCCCCCCAGGCTGCCATGCACGACAGAGTGCACACTCCATTCATAAGGAATTTGGTGAGGCAGCAAATCAGGTTATTAGGCTAAATGACAAGAGTGAGATGGCAAGACAAAGAATAAAACTGCAGAATGTCTAGCAGGTAAGAGCTACGAAGTATTGTTCATAGCAAATTAATAATTTTTTAGAGGACTTGTGAGATTTCTAGTACTTGTACTAGTACGAAGTACTTGTGAGATTTCTGTTTTTGAAACTAGATGCTTCCTCGCCTCCTGCCTCCTCCTCTTCGCCCCCCCCCCCATCTTTACTAATAGACAGGGCTCAGAGTGTGCTGGGTTAATAACCAGACCAGGTCAGCCTGCAAGAGATTATTTTAAGCTGTCTGCATTTTTTAGATAGGAGCGGATGTGACAGGCTACCCAAGAGAAGACCAAATCTAACAACAGGTCATCTGTATCATATTGTTGGTATTTTAAGCCTGAAATTTACTGAAAACAAAAACTTAGACATTTCATAGACAGGGTAAAAAATATTACAGTATAAGCCAGTTTCACAAATTTCAAAGCACTTACAGTTCTTTTGGACTCTCCATTTTGACCCTGAAAAATGCTTCCAAAACCTCATTAAAACTTTCCTCCCCAATGAACTGAGCCTCAAAAAAGTTCTGATGTCTATTACCCTCTACCTAAGCTCACTAACAAAGGAACAAACAACCTCAGCATTTTTCCTGCATCTTGATTAAGAAAGAGCTGCAAGTAACCTCGCCTTAATCTTTTTAATTCATGGAATTTATCAACATTCTAGCTTTTTTTCCACTTGGAAAATACACATCAATTTCTCTCCTTTTCCTATAAATTTTCTCAGAATCACACAGAATCACTGAATAGTTGAGCTTGGAAGGACTACTAGAGATTAGCTAGCTGAAGCTGTGTCAGATAGATTGGCTGCTCATGGCCATGTTCAGGCAGGTTTTAAGTATCTTCAAGGATGGAGAATCCACAACCTCTCCTGGAAGCCTGTTACAGTGCCTGACCACCCTCACAGCAGAAGTCTTTTCTTATGTTCAGATTGAAATTCATGTATTTCAATTTATGCCCATTATCTCTTGTTCTGTCACTGGACACCCCTAAAAAGAGCCTGGTTCCATCCTCTTTACACCCTCCTTTCCAGCATTTATACATTGATGAGATCCCCCGAGTCAACCAAAAACGAGCTCATAGGATATAGTTTTGACCCATTCTTCAGTTTATCTTCAAAAGTATTTGCATTAATTCTTAGCTATTTCATTAAAGATCTTCTTCTGCATGAGCCAGAAACAAAGGACTTTATGATAATTTATTGTAATCCCTCACTTTAAGGACTGTATATCTTTCACTGTATTAGAGAACAATACACAACTCACTTTACTGAAATAAATTAGATTATATGAATTAAGAGATCAGATGGTCTGCATCCTTCTCCCCCCCTCCATAATAACTTTCTCTCAATTATTTTTATTTGGTTATTAGGGCGTTTGTTGTTTTTTCTTACATCTTTTTAGTATGTACCAGTGGTGCGTCAGCCTCTTTCTTCCGCAAAGGGAAAAATACATACTGCATTTGCCAAGGGCTAGGGAAAGAAGGTTTTACAGTAGGTTCACCAAATTTTTGGAAAGTAGCTGTCTCTCCCTTCTAAGAGTCATCACTCTCTAGCTCTTGATCCTAACTCTTCTTTCCTTATACCCAGCCTGCCAACACTCTTTTTTCCCCCCTATGCCCTCTCCAAATCAGCTAGCACAAAACACAAATTAGTAAAGTCTTCTGTTTTATTAACTTGCAGCTTGATTTCTGTTTTTGGTGAACCTTGCTAATAATGTATGCCTTCCCAAGTGGTCAACTAGTGCTTCTTACTGTTATCTCTTTATTATTTAGAGTAATAGAGCATTTGGATAGGTGAGAGAGTCCTACTACTTTCCAAGCTTCAGTAAGCTGAATGGACATATCCAACCAACCTAATAAGTCTTGCCAGAGCCACAGACTTTGTGAAGCACGGTGCAGAGAAACCTAACATAGCACAGGTACTTTTTTTTTTTGGCTCGCTGCCTTTAGGAATCAAAATAGCCCTCTGCCTAAACTGGTAAATCCTGCAAGATTTATGACAGTCAGAAGGGAACCAGACTGGGAAGATCAACTCTGCAGATTAATATGACTTTGCAAAAACAAACAACCAACCCGTAGCATAAATAGTATTTTGTAGTATGTGATCTAATAACTTTTTAACAAAATATTAGATCACTTATCCATGACCTTTACACCGAAGTGACAGATGAAAGAACTGTTATGACTACACACTGCTCCAAAACTCCACGGCACACCATGCCTTGAAAAATAAAGCAACTTGGTATTTTACTTATACCTAACTAAGTGTATTTTAATTCTTCTCACAGAAGAAATAAAGGATAACAATTTGCAGATTGAAAAAGCATATTTGAGACATCAGATATCATACAGAATTACTGAATACATTACATTGCTATTGACAAAAACCATATGTGCCTATCTACATTTCTAGCTAGTTATTTTTCACCATCTGGTTAGAACCATCATCGTTCCCCCATCACATCTGGAGTACTGTGCTCTGGGTTTCCCACTACAAGACAGACACGGAATTACTGGAGCAAATCCAGCAAAGGGCCACTAAAATGATTAAGGGATTGGAGCATCTTTCATACAAGGAAAGGCTGAGAGAGCTGGGACTGTTTGGCCTGGAGAAGAGAAGGCTCGGGATATTTTTCCATTGCCTGCTCTTCTCATTGGTGTTCACTGAGAGGACAAGAGGCAATAGACACCAACTGGAACACGTGAAACTCCATCTAAACATAAGAAAACACTTTTTTACTGAGAGAGTCAGACAACAGAACAGGTTGTGCAGAGAGGTTATGGAGTCTCTGCCCTTGAAGATATTTAAAACCTGACTGGACTTGGCCCCCAGCAACCTGCTCTAGCCAACCATCCTTAGGCAGGAAGTTAGACTACACGAAGAGGTGCCTGCCCGCCTCACCAATTCCATGATTTCTCTAATACAGTTCAGCTTCTGAAAACAATTTTCTTTGCACCGAGTGCATGCCATGTTTTCCATTAAAAAGTTATATCACACTAAAGCACAGATTTACTGCTATACATTCTTTCTTTGCATTAGTTTCTGAAAATACAGTATGTTTATGCACAAACTGCATCATTTTATCTATACCCATACCATAACTATAACACCATATAAAACTTGGGTTCTTTCCCAAGTCACAAATATACTAACAAAATACTAAAATTCCAGATCGGCTAAGTTGTCCAACATACGTGTGTCCCCATACAACAACCACCAGAAATATGAAAGGAATAGTGTTTAAGTATCTAGTGATTCAGTTTATCAGCAGCTACAGGTGAAGAGGGGCGGACTTACTTCAAATGTATTTATTTTTTATTATTAAAAGGAAATATGCCACAGGATACAAAACTAAGACAAAATTCTGCATTTAGGTTGACTGATTCTGTATTCACTTCATAAATTTGGAAACATGCTCCCAATCAAAAGGTCACTCAGGAAGCAGATGATGACCTAGGCAAATATGGGTAAGTTCACCACTTAAACGTGGCACATATATTCTACGTGTATGTACAGCCTCTAATTTTATTATGTGTTCCTCTGCCTTAACAGACATAATCTACAGACATAATGCAGACCTGTTCAGTTGCAAGAACTAAACAACCTAATATAAGTAATTTAGATTCCTATTTAAGTAGTTGAAATTGTAAACATTTCTCAAACGTTTAGTGTTGTGTGAGCATTGAATGGTTAACTACTTTACTTTCTTCAGATACAAAACCACTATCAGTTTTCTACAATGAGAAAAATTTCCTTTCTATCTTCTTATGCCTGCACTTATGATAGAAAAAGAGCGAATAAGTTCTCATGGTCTACAAAATACATATTTCAAAAACAAGATTTCCAAAACTGCTAATCAGTATCAGTTCTACCACAATTGTGAGCTATACCCAGGGAATTTTTTTGACATAAGCATTTTAGCAGAATATATAGAAAAAAACCAAACAAAAAATAAAAAATAAAATTCAAAATGAAGATATTCTGAATACATAATACAAAATATATTACAGTATTATCATCTCAGTCTGACTATTTCTGAAGCAAAACACACTGTTTATATGAAAAGTAGTAGGTAAGATTTTCAGAGGTATGTTCTACGCTGCCGTTAATGCAGCAGACCTTCATCAGGCTCAGTAACATAGGAGTCTGGTGATCTTATTTCGTATTACAGAACAGACTATTTATTGAAAAATGGAGTCTTAGATGAAAAGGGGAAAGAAACTATTAAGTCGATGTGAGCAAAGGAAGCCACTTAAAACCTGATAAACAGTAACATGTAGCTATTGAGCATCCACCTCGTTTAACTGCTGCAGCACACAGAGGGCAGAGGGGCTCAGGTGGCCGGACAGAAAGTTCAATTTCATTTCTTGTGTCAAAGCATAAGCCAACCATGCCAAACCACTGACAAGGAAGGTCAGTTATTCAGACTCTCCTAAATCCAGGATTCTTTGAATAGATTGGCCAACCTGTACAGAATTCAAAAGCAGTTATCTTACTTCATACAAATCTCTGAATGCATACTGAATTTTAAGTAAATTTAAAAATAATTTTAATTAATATTTTAAAAAAATATACTAAAAAAATATAAACTCCTTCCAGAATTTTTTTTCTCTTGGAAACAATATGTAGTTGGAAACAAAAGCGTAAAGTTTTACTAGTGTCATCAATATGATATAGACTGAAAACTACTGCTCCGGGGGAAAAAAAAAAAAAGTACAAACTGCAATTGCACGTAGGGTATTATAAAGTAGAAATAATGTTCTAGCCTGCATTTGGAATGCCTGGACCACTCTGGAAGGACAGCCCGGTCCTATATCTTCAGCAGGCATGGGTACTTCACAATCAGCTGTTGTTTGAAATTCTGCCCTCTCTCTGCTCTGCCTCCCGTGTTTGGCTGGCCTCCCTAGACAGGTGTCTCATCTATGCCGCAGATGTCTGCCATGGGAACTGTGTGACTATACCTGGCTCAGTCAGAAAGAAAACTATTGCCTCACACCAGATGCAACCTAGTCAGAAAAGCTGGCCAACAGCACGGACATTAGAATCGTAGAATGGTTAGATTTGGAAGGGACCCTAAAGATCATTACACTCCCTGTCAAAGAGTCCCTCCCCGTCTTTCCTGTAGGCCCCCTTTAGGTACTGGAAGGCTGCTGTAAGATCTACCTGGAACCTTCCCTTCTCCAGGCTGAACAACCCCAACTCTCTCAGCCTGACCTCATAGGAGAGGTGCTCCAGCCCTCGGATCATCTTCGCGGCCCTCCATTGGACCCGTTCCAACTGGTCCATGTCCATTAGATGCTTGAACATCAGTTTTTTTACAAGCTTAGTTTGCCTCTTAGGCAAACATAGTTTAGTGTTGAACTTGCAAACAATAGAAGATTTCGGGACAGTTCCACTTTAAAAAAAAGAAAATTCTGGTTTTATTTTCCTGCCCCAAAATAAGAATATTTTAGAAAAAAAAATGGATTATGCAAAGTAAGCTCTTGTCAGAAAACAGAAGTTTCTAACCAACTTCAGTAATGAACTTTCATATTATTCCTGTGTAAAAGAACATAGAGTAGCGGAGCACTGTATTTACTACAGAATTATAGTGCTTGAAAAGACTGGAAATTAGACTACAATGAATAAAATAAGAATATGAAGCATAACTTATGTAATTTATAGTTTGTTTATATAAAATTTATCTACTCTTACAAAATGCAACATTTCAGTTATAATAATAATCAGGAAAAAAGGTAAATTAGACTAGTTTCTCTGAACATTTACTTATATACCTTTATACCTAGGAAAATAATTGGGTTTTTGTGCTTTGCGTGAAAAAGACAAAAGAGGAAAGAGTGACCACTACAAAAATTAGCAGCCTAGCTTACAAGTTTACCTAAAACAACTGTGCCTGCGCTTTTAACCTGATTTGATTTCACATTGATCATATCCTCATAATATTATTAATCTAGAAAGAAGGGAGGTAGAAGGGATTCAACTTCACTCCCCCCCACCCCGCCCCAATCTGCCCATGACATAGAAAGAAGGAACACGAGTACAGCACTTCTTCCTATGATACCCATTGAAAGGTAACTTCAGTGCGAACATGAAATCAAGCAAATTTTGAAAGCTTCTCTTAAACAAAAGTTTTCAGCATTTTACTTTCTACTTCCTCCTACAGCTACCATAAAATTGTGAAATTCTGGGTCATAATTAAGTATAGCCTTAAATCTACAAATGTTTATCACCTCTAACCTTTAATTTTTGGTACACACCTCTGATAGATGTTTGGCATTAGACTGACCCAGGACTGTTGAATGAGCCACAACACATATTGTGGCCCTGTACTCCTCTATTTCTTCTCTACAGAAGAAATCTCCCACAACTCCTTCTCCTTCTTGCTACTATCTCCCTCATCTTGTAACATGAGAAATCCATATTGCCAGCTTTGCATGTATATCATTGCTTTTATGTTAGGGTAGCGGGTTTTTTTGAAACAGTTTGTGAAAGGCTATAAGTTTTTCATCTGGACCACAAGCAACTAAGCATAATTCTAAAACTCTTACACAATTATACACAATTTATTTTCCACTGTTCATCATACTCAATGATACTCCATTCTTCAAATAAAAGTAGTTACAGTACATATTTACTATGTCTGACAGTGACCAGGTTACTAGATATATTAACTAAAGACTTTTTTTATGTGTCAGGTTTCTCTCTAGATTATAGTATTCTTGGTGAACCCATGGAGCGAAAATAGAATTAATGAATTCGACCAAGTTTTTCAAGTTTGTATTGAAATACTTCCCAAATGCTTGCATGCTGTTGAATGTAAACAATTTATCTATAAATCCCCAAAAGCAGATTTTATTCAGGAGTAAACATGCACGCACACATGGACAGGAAGGTGTCCAGCCCCCAAGAAGTTACTAATTTTTTTTACTGTGCTGCAGGGAACATGTCTTCGTTAGATGACAGGTTGTGTTCAGCCAACATGAAGTATTTCTAAACCTGAGCCACGCACTAGAACTATAAAGCAATCCAGTTGGACTAGATCATGGAGTTTGCAGGATTAGGGGCTATAGGAGGATGACTGCAGCGCTTAACTCCTGTTGAAGAAAATATCAAGATGTCATGATTTTTGGCAACTGTAGGCTCAGGATTTTCTACAAGCAGCCTAATTAGCCCTTACAAAGAACATTCTTCCAGTGTATTATGCTAGCGTCTATTTCTGGTCACATTAGCTCTTTTCCAGAGGAAGACCAAGCTAAGAATTTCCAAATCACCAAAATTATGATTTTATTTTTGGCTTATCCAATGCATTAAGGAATGCAATCATCCTTCTGAATAATAACAGCTGTATAATAAGTGTTGCCTCAATGTGATTGTACCATACGCTTCAATATTAATGAGAGGCAATCTGCCAAGTAACAGATTTCAAAAAAGACTGAACTTCACTTGTACGCTGAGCCATTTAAATGATTCTCTTATGGGTTTGTTAAGATGCTTTAGATATCCCAAATGAATCCAGTTTGTGAGATCTCAAACATCAAGACTAACAGTAGCATAGCTGCCATTTTATTTAGAAGGCAGGGTGATACTACAAATATACTAAAAATATATTTGTCACTGGTTAGAAATTGTTCTTACCTTTGGCTAGAAGGTTTCCCAAAGGACGCCAACTTGAGTCACTTTTTTTCTGATATCAGTAGAATGGAGATACCTGCAAGATAAATGAGAAAAGCTTGGGTCTTTTTATTTTTAGACAAACATGTGCACTTATGATAAGGCACTAAAGCATAAGTAAAAACAATAATATTAAATGAACACTCGTGTAAAATGAGAATCTACTAATTTATACACAAAAATAAAATATCAAGAACAACTCACTGGCTTTAAAATTCAGCCTAGTGTAACATGCCATTTGTATGTGTTGCGACAGAGAACTTACAGCCATTATCTGCGTAAATTCCTGGCAATAACTGGAAAAAAATCTTTGCCAGGGCAAGAGGTCATGAACCAGTAGCGGCTGAACAATCAGACTGTTTCATTATGGCTCTGCATCAAAGGTCATGATAAAGGGTCTACAGCTATTCCTAGAACCCAAGTAGCTTAATAATGTTTTCAATTACAAGTCTGAGAAAAAAACATGAAGTTCCATAAAACGTTTTGAAGGAAGACAGTAATCAGTTCATCCAAAAAGTTGAGAGACATTCTATGAAAGTCTGTGGCATGGCAGTATCTAACACGGCAAACTTGACATTTCATAGACGATTTAAAAAAACCCAGAAAAATCCCAAACAACAAAGTTGTCGAAACATTAACCAAGGTGACTAAACTGCAGAAAACTCAATCTCAAACATGGAAATATTATTACTCTGAATGAAGTAAAATAAAAGTATATGTAAAGTGAAAATATTTCAGATAGGTCTGATCAACATACAAAGATATAGAACATAAAACTATCATGTACCAATAAGGTGATTTGGCTTTCTATTTTATATCTGCGCTAACACAGTTTCAAAGGGAGTTCATTTTAGCACGACCTCAGATAGAAAAATCTGGCTTGAAAATACACAATGTTACATTCATACTAAAAGAAAGGAAAAAGAAAACACACACAGCAGGAACAGATGTTATTTCCTGTACTAAATCACCACCATAGGGATAAAAATAATTCTAGAAAGTATTTTACAGAATAGCGCGTACAATGGAAAAGAACACAAAGCCTCAACTGCAAATCTAGGTATTATAGACACCAGTAACATAAACAAACAAAAATGGAATGCAGGACAGTTTACTATTATCCTCATTTTAGGTCTAGGCAAAACTAGGCAGCCAGTTAAGTCTGCCTTTACCAGGATGCTCACAGTAGTAAAAACCTACTTGGCTTGAGCAAGCGCTTCCGCCAGTGCAAATTTTATGGGAGAGCTAAACCAAAACTAAACTATACCAGTAGCAGTGTCGACCAACACCATTCAATAACTAATCTGTTTGCTAACAGAAGGCACATTTTAAAAAAACCCAGGATATTAAAAGAAAAATCTCATTCCCAACCTAAAAATTACATCCGATGAAGACAAATTTCAACATAAACCTCACTGAAGTAAAAGCTGAAACTAAAGCCATAGACAAACATTTTAACCTTTTTATTTACGAATCTGGAAAAAAGAACGTGAGAACACAGTAACAATATCTAAAACATATAAGAAATAAGAGTATCTAAATTCTAAACAATACCTGCATATAGTAAAACCAACAACTGAAGAATGAAAGGAAGTCCAGCAGGACAGATTTGTTTCCTCACCTAGGTTATCACTGGAAGCAAAACTATATATCCTTGCACAAATTGTAGACTGGCATGTATTTTAGTCTAATCTGACAAACTGAAGACGGCAATTTAAAACAAGAATTATCATAATTTACAAGTGATACACAGACCTCTATATAAGTACGAACCCCTACTGCAGTCTCATAGTGTCACTATAAGACAGACATCTGTTCCAATGTAAAACTGAAATTAAATCATAAACTAAATCAAATACATACATATATAAACACATAAAAATATTCAATAAGCCTCTCCAGACAGATAAGAATAACTGAAATCCATCCTTATTTTCCACTAGGAGCCTCTGAATTTGTAAGTTGTATTATCAGGATAAGAGGAATATCAGCCATTAGCGAGCACAGCTGGAGAACCAGAAAAGTAAATACATGAGATGGAAGTAATTGCAAAAACGGAAAATAATTTTTTTAGAATGACTATGGAATCCGGTCAGTTTTACAAAAGAAACTGGTATCAATTTTCTATAAATAACTTTATGAAAATATTGTCATTAACTTTGACTTTCATACAAAAAAAACTTAATAAGATGTCTTCCTACATTGCAAATCACTAGAAGAGCAAGCTTCAAAATATCTGTCTCAAAGACAATTTCCAGATTACCTATTTATGGGAATTGAAAGTGGAATCAATTGATCCACAGAGTAAAGTAAGATTTAGAGTATAATACAGTTTTTTTGTGAGGCAGCCAAATGGGAAAACACTAGGCTTTGTCCACATTTTTTAATCCCAAGTTCCTATACAGAACACCACATGAGGGAAAGAAATATTTAAGAATTTAAAACAAAAATAATTCAATCTATTTTAAAAAAATAACTCATTGTTTCACCAGCTTTCGAAGAGTATTCTTCATAACATCTTGCCTTTACATTCATGAAGATCTACAAATGGAAAAACAAAACCCTCAAAACTTAAAGTAATGTATGCTCCTTTAAACTCATATAAAGTAACAAATTCTAAATCAGAAATTGGGAGAAACTGCCTCTTTTCTTAAACGTACTTTAAAAGTTATTTGTAGCATTAGATGTCGTAAGACTCCTGCGCATAAGGTGATTATCATACATCTGGTTTTCCTTGTCATCTCATCTTTTACTATTCCCAGAGTCCCATCTGGGTTGTTTTATTCTCCAGGAAGTAAATGCATTTCATTTGCTGGTTTGTTAGTCTTCTTTTTCTAAATGTCCTCTGGAATTGAAGACTAGAGACTTGCTTCTCCAGGGAATGTCACTGAAGAAGTCAGCTTGGCCAATGACAAGTCAAAGAAGATTTCACCTAAGAAGATATCTGAAATGCCAGTAGAAGTAATTCTTAAGTAGATTAGGAAGGCCAATCCTTACTAGTACTTCTGTCTGGCATAAGGTCAGACATTCATAACTGTTGCCTGCCATACAGTGCACCTTTTTTTGAACTACAAAAACATTATTTTTTTGCCTGAACCTTTGATATTACTTTTGTCCAATCTTTTGATATTTTCTATTCCTATTTTTTTTATCATAGGAAAAGCAGAAAGAGATTAATATCAGTACCAGACAATTGCTTTTCTCCAGGCAATTATGCTTTCTCTCATCTCAGCCATATTTCTGCTGGGATGTCCGAGGGAAAATAGGAGAACTTTCACGGGAAGGAAGAAGCAGCAGTAAATCTCCGGAAGATAAGCCTAGCAAATCTGCTAGGAAAGTTTGATTCAAATGTCCATACATACAAAAAGAAGCTGGATTTATTACTTTTGCAAGATGCATAAAAAAACCATTTCTTACCTGTGAAATGTAAATCTAATAGCTTCCTCATTAAAGAATATTCAGGACAAGAATGTAGTTACATGTGAGATCCCATTCACTTTGAAAAAAAATATTAAGTTCAAAATTATACGTAGTCCAGCAAAATAAACCTCACATAGCACCACAGACCAGCTAATGCCTTGTTGAGTCATTTGGTCTAGGTTGTAGGATACTCTTGGCATTTGTTTCTTCAAGACTCCAAGCTTTTAAGGAGAAGCTTTATTGCTTCCCTCTACACCTAGACAAAATCTCATTCATGACTGCAGTAGCTCTTTCTGCAGTGGTCCAACTAGAATGAAGAAAGAATTAAAAAATACAGAGAGAAAGGCAACAAGCAGACAGATACCTCCGGCCTAGAAGAACACAAAAACAAATACAGGCAGCAAAAGTATCATTCTGTTTCTTCTATAAGGACAAAGACAAGGCACATGCTCCATTCACCAAGACATACCAGAAGACAGACCACTCTCAGCTGCCATATACATACACACATGCACACACGCCAGTCTTATTTGACACATTAGACTGAAAAACCCAGACATTAGGATTTCTGTGTGAGGAACTGGATCCCGTGTGAATCCACCATGCAGGGCAAGAAAAAAAAAAAATTAAAATCTTATCTGTAGCAGGGAACACTGCTGCTAAGGCTTTTTGGTTTTAAATACCCGTTACAAAACAAAAAGTGGAGTTCAGTGTCTATTAAGCAAGCAAGATTTTTTTTTTTTCATTTCCATGCTTACAATTGCCTTTTCTCGGTATTCAAATATTAACTACTTTTAACATATGGAGCAAAAGAAATGACAAAAACTACTACAGTAAATTTCCATTTTCAAGAGTGGCTACAGTAAAAGAACTGCAGATAAAATACATACAGCTAATGACAAGTAATACTGTATACATATTTTTCTCTACCTTTCTCGGTTTTATTGGCAAAGCTATTGTCTCTCCTATCAGCATATATATAACCAGAGGTTTCAAGAAAGCCAGATTATTCTATAATGCTTAAGCAGAATTTAGAATTAAATGCCTAATCCACAATTCTTACTGGTAGTAAAGGTTCTTGCTGGTGCTACAGAAGATAAATGAAAAAAATCAAATCGCTATTTGCAGAAACTTATTTTGTAACACAGGCCAGAATAAGATATCCTGATTCACACCAGAATTCTAGTTAAAGATTTCACAGGTGAAGCAGAACTTTGAGAATATGTATGCTCTACATGTACATTTGAAACCATTACTTTCAAGAAAAATCCAATTATGCCATTTCTGTAGCAAAGACAACTGTATTTCAAAGACAGCCAGCTGGAAGACAGATGTGCAAAAGTAACTTGAACCAGCAATTAAAAGTACACCTATCAAAAGTGCTTGCTTTTCAATAAAAGCCACATTCCATAAGCTCTTAGCTTTTATTTTGAAGTGTAGCCTATATCTGATCAAGTTCTTACAATGACCACAAGTTGCACACAGGACTGGGGACCAAACCAAAACACTCCATGTCCTAACTCCTGCTTTGATTTCAGCAGCTAATGGGGGCATCTAGCACTTCTCAGGGTCAAGACTGAAGCGATTACATGTATTTTGCTGTTTATTTCCCCTCCAAACACTAAACTCAATTTAACTCCATATAACTTCCAATATTCCCAACACAATAGGCTGATCTCTGTAAAGGCACTTTTCCTTCCTTTCATACAGAAAATATCCTGTAAACAGCCTATTTCCCACTCTCTAAGTGACTCCTTTTGTTTACAGGAAGGAAAGGCAACAGAAACCTTGCCATAAAACAGTGAGAGCTAAAAAGTTCTGCTTCACTTCCTACTGTGCAGGTGTTTCATACGTGAAATCTATTGTAGAGTCTTCATTTCATAGAGAAAACATGCTGCTGCTTTTTGAAATTCAGACTGAGCAATAGAAAACAATAAGGTTAAGGAAGTAGCAGCATGCTTTACTGTGAAACAAAACAAAGATATACAATAAACAAGATCGACAATGTATTTTTTCCCCCTCAGCTCTGTATCATGAGACACAGAAAAACAAAAGGCACCAGGATTTAGGAGAGAAATGTAACGAAGCACAGACTCAAGAAAACAAGCTCCACTTTCTGTCTTTCCTTTTTCTGCGTAGTTCCTGCTATAACATTCTCAAACTATTTTTTCAAGGCCCTAAATGTAAGCTATACAAGGCAGTATCTTTGCTTTAGAGCTTGTAAAATCCCTGGCTTCGGACACCACAATTCTTTTATGCGTTGACTTGCGAACTGGGTTTTCCTTCTAAATCCACAATCTCTTTCTTAATTTTACGCTGCCCCAATAAAAAGTACAAATCAATGTTCCAACCACCTTAGACTGCAAAAAAAATATCCTCCCTTATTTGATAAGCTTTTTTTATTACAAATGCTGGTGTCAGTGTTACAGTGTCTATTTAAAATCCAAATTAGAATGCCTCATTTACAGATTTTTCTTGGACTCCATATTCTGAACTGCTGTAACAAAGCCACAGGCACGGTGACAAATAACTTGTGTTGGTTCAGGGTGCCTGGCACCTCAGCTTGTACACTTGGTATTTTTGAAACTCACAAACAACATCCATCATAATAAGAATTACATTCATCACTCCAAGATCTAGAATTCTCTATTGGCCAGTGGTGTGTGGAAAATTCAAATTCTAAAGGAAGTCAAGCAGATGAGGGCACTAATCATGTAGTAGACTACACATATCACTCAGTTTAAAAGGAAGTTGAGAATGTTACCACTATCATATACTGTCACAGCACATCTATCACAAATACTGTCACAATATAAAGTTATATGAAACATAAACATACTAACACAAAGTTAAATTTGCCTCTCTGTGGAAAGGATACCTTATTTGACACAGGCTAGCCTAACCTCACCAGCTACAGGCCAGTTTGTAAATATTTCACCGCAACAGTAAACATTGGTCCTAGTTCTACATAACCAGCCCCTGTGCATGCAGCCGGGGAGGGATGCCTCCCCAGTGGATGCATTTCTGAGCATCCAGCTGAGTGTAGCCGAGGGAACAGCATTCAATCACCAGAAAGCACACTGCCCAAACACCCATCTCCTACCTTAAAGCAACAGCAAGCCTGCTGGAAGGACCAAATGGGCCCAAGGTAATTTGAGGGTGATCCGCTAGATCAGCATTGTTTCAATCCAAACACTTTCAATAAAACATGCAATTACTTGGAGTTTGTTAAAAGCAGCTTTCCATACCAAGCTGAACTGTCCTGTTATGAGATCAGTTACCTGGGAAAACAAGTTACGTCACTGCAGTCTGGATACTTAAAGAAAGATTTGCTAATTATGGGCAATTAATTACACAGCAGTAGTAATTTGAAAAGCAATATCCATTCAGCTTTTGTCTCCCTGAGTCTCAGATTGTGCACTGAGAAGAATCGTTTATAGAACCTGCTGAGTAACTTTGGACAATCCTTTCTCTGAGATGGATAATAAACCGCACTTGCTGAGAAACACGTAAGGTGGACAGTGCAACATACTCTACAGGCTCACCCTCTGTTATAAGTCGCAGTGCAACTATGTCTATCCTTAGGCCATCATAATTTTCTTATATACACTCGAAGGTAACTATACCTTTATCCTCATTATGAAAAATCAACTAGCACTGCTCTGACTTGGAAGAGTGCTATCACATTTTGAATATCACCTCAAGAATGTTCTTCATCATGAAGACAGGAAATATAAGCTATGGATAGCTCTACCTTTTGAACTCCTTTTTCAATTGGGAAAGGGTTTGTGCATCACACTAGAATTATTTAGTTAGAAATGAACAGAACACCACACATTGCCCATCATTTCACTGTCTTTTTAGCTACTATATATTGGCAATTAATATGGAATGTAATTATTTTTAACAAAAGGTAGTAAGGCAGAGCTAAATCTTTATCATTTATATTTTCAACATGCCACGTAACATATTGCCATTCATGTACGTAATGTGATCATCTTCATTCCCACCTTTTTGTATTTTTCTTCTATGAAATAGGCATTTTTTTCTCCCTTTGCAACACCTCATTTTGACCACACAGCAAAAGCATGTAATAATCAAGACCACAAAGAGAGCATGAAACAGTATCAATTCTGGCACTACAAAAATACCACGCTTGGACCACAAATTATAGAAAATACAATAGATGTTATAGACTAGATAGCATAGCCACTTTCAGATCTCTTCTGTCTTTGCTGCTTTTCTCTTCTTTGCCAGGAATAGCTCGGCATTTAGTCCTCACATTATTCTTTTTTTTTTTTCTTAAAAAAAAACCAAACCTTTGTACTATGCCAGACTTCATCACAGAAGGAGGTAAAAGGAGGTAAACAGCTTAAATGTGAGTGGCTTGGTATAACCCCAGCTAAGGCAAGTACCAAACCCCACAACGAAAGAGAAGGTGCTCTTAACTTGCCTGTGTTTTCAGAGTACAGCAATAAAACATTTGCAGTGCTTTTGATACCCCTTAACCACACAAAAAAGGAAAACTCATGAAAGTGTAAATGCTGAAAATAATAATTATAAAGATGAGTTACCAGCCTGGAACTGAAGTTACTAAACAAGACAGAAATCATGGATAGTATCCACTAAAAAGCAGATTAAAAAAAAATATAAATCAGCTAGAGAATGAAGTAGTACCTGACAACTTGCAGTTAAACACAACTGGAACGCAGCAACTGACTTAGGGCAACTGCTTAAAAGCAGCAGAGGTACAAAAATTATTCACAGGTCATAAAATAGGTGTGAAATAAACTTAACTAAATTATAGTGCTGCAAACACTATTAACAGAAATAATAAGATTTTTTTATATATATATATTGTTGCCATAGGTCTGCTTAATATTTTATTTGTCATTAAATTTTGTCTGGGGTGAAAAAGTACTTTGTTATTTTTTAGAGTGGAAAGCAAGATTTTAAGTACTATGAAAAAATCCAAAACATTTTTCTTATCATCTCTGTTTTCTTCAAGAGTGAAAAGTAGTATGGTTTTCAAATGCTATCAGTGGAGGGAAATTTTTCTGGTATTATTATTTTATCTCAAAACCAAGAGCAGATTTCTGTGAATATCATTTGCAAATGCCTTACTGTGTGTAGGATTTGCCTTTTGACAGCGTTGTTTGCTTTCTCAAATAAACATATGAGCCACAGTCACTTTAGAATGGGGTAATAAAAGAAAGGGCATAGAGGATGAACAAAAAAACTAATCAGTATAAGCTTTGGAGTGGCTGAGAGGGACTTCTGGAAGTCACGTAGTCCAACCTTCTGCTCAGGGCAGGACTGCCATCAACACTAGAAAAGGTCAGGCATGGGTTTCTGTCTGGCTGAGTCTTCATGACCTCCAAAGATGGAAAATTCAATAGCTTCTCCAGGCAACCTGTTCCAGGGCCTTCCAGTAGTATTCTTCCTCATGTCTAACCAGAACATACCACATCACAATTTGTGGCCAGCCTCGTGCCACTGAGAAAAATTCAGCTCTACCATTTTTGTAACTACCCTTCAAGCAGCTATGGGACACTCTTAGGTGACCCAACAGCTGATTCTTTGTCAGAGTAAACAAGCCTAGCTCCGTCAGCCTCTCCTGGCACATCTTTTGCTCTAGCAGTATGCCTTCCTTCTTCCCATCCTATTGCTACTCCCCAGTTCCTCAACATCCTTCCTGAACTGTGGGGAACAAAATTGGGTATTTTAACATAAATCAAGATCTTTAATGTACCATCCAGCTCTCCTACTGAAATATCCAGTAATTTAAAGAAACTGGTTTGCCAAATTTAGAAATTAATTTGATAATTTCTTCATTCAACACAATTATAACCTCATAGTGCTTTTCATACACACTGAACTTATGCATGTGATTGAAAATCCTATTCAAAAGTCTGTACAATCCTTTTTCAACCTTAACTCTGATACAACATTGAAAAAGCTGACAATGTCCAAAACTGAATTTGAACATCTCCCATTTCCCTTCGAGTATCAGAGACAAAAATAGCATAATTGGTCATCAAATTCATTCCAAGAATATGATCCTCATAATTTAGTACCATTGCTTTTTATACACAACAATTACATGGCGTAATAGTAGAGTAGATTCAGCCAGATTAAACACACGATGCAAAACTAAATGGAATATATAAGGTAAACACATAACAGAAAATAAAGAATTGATGGTGATCCTTTTGGGGAGTAGAGAGATCTAAACTATCTGCTGAGCTGATAAGTACACTATAACTTATTGTAACAGGATGTATCACTCTTTCGGGTCCAGAAGGACTAACTTGAAACCAACCCAAAACCCATTAATCCATATCCAGAGATCAACAAGATTTGGTAATGGATTTTGGATACATAGAATCATAGAATCATCTAGTTTGGAAAAGACTTTTCAGATCATCAAGTCCAACCACCAACCTAACACTGCCAAAACCATCACTAAACCATGTCCCTAAGCACCACATCTACCAGTCTTTTAAATACTTCCAGGGATGGTGACTCAATCACTTCCCTGGACAGCCCATTCCAGTGCCTGATAATCCTTTTGGTGAAGAAATTTTTCCTAATATCCAATCTAAACCTTCCCTGGCACAACTTGAGGCCATTTCCTCTTGTCCTATCACTTGTTACGTGGGAGAAGAGACCGGCCGCCAACTCTCTACAACCTCCTTTCAGGTAGTTGTAGAGAACAATAAGGTCTCCCCTCAGCCTCCTTTTCTCCAGGCTCCCTCAGCCACTCCCCACAGGACTTGTGCTCTAGACCTCTCACCAGCTTCGCTGCCCTTTCTTGTAGTGAGGGCCTCAAAACTGAACACACATTGATTCTAATTTCACTGAAGTCAAAGAAAGTTTGTCATAGACAAAAATCACAATGATTTCACCCATTAAGTGAACCGGGAGAAATAATACCTTTTATGAATGTTGTAACACTGCATGTTTTAGGATATGGTAGCTGTCTTATACTAAGAAATTTGAAGCCCATGGAAGTGTAAGTTTCACATAACAATTTTGATTGGAATAAACATTTTTTGGAGGTTGGAATGAGATAACTGATCTTTACATACTTTACAAAACTATAAACTAATTCTTCAATTAGTTTGACTAAGGAAACATTTTTACTACCTTTTGGATTCCCATTGCAACTAGAGCATAATATTTATGTACTTACACTACAGTCTAGGGTGCATTCTGTTTGCCTAAACAAAAAAAAAAAATTTGTTCACCACTCTTTCACTCAGCCAGTGTTTCTGTGAACTGTCACTAAATAAATAATTGATATTACATGTTGGGGGACAAGGGAAGTTGTTGTGTTTGTTTGGTTTGGGTTTTGTTCCTCTTCAACCCACTACCCCCCATCTCCCTGATATAGCTGCAGAGAAGACTCATTCACAAGCATTTTTAATATGGGCCATTACAGTTACCACCTCTGCTGTTTCACAGCCCTTTGTTCTTTACTGAATGGTAAACCAGGAGAACAGTCATTGAAGAAACTTGAAACTAAAAGTTGGTTTCTGGTCGGGATTGCTTCATTTTGATTCCTTTTCCATTTATGTTTGAAAGATACATTTTTTTCTCTTTTATTTTAAAAAAGCACTGCATTTTCATTGTACAAAATTTCCAGTTTAAGTTCTTACACCCATTATTCTTGCAGATGAAGATTCAATAACTTACTTCAAACATAGCATAGTTTGTGTAGTTCTGAATGAAAAACACACATTCTGTATTTCAGACATGCCTAAATATGCCAGCCTGCCAATCAAACTAGAAGCATCCCAAAGGCACTATTGAACAAGAAAAGAGATGAGGAAAGGCAGAGATAATAGCCTGCCTCCTATAAAACAAAAAATTACTACGAACAAGGTTTGTTTGCTATACCAGAAATATTTGAAAGCAGTATTTGTCGTGGACTTTTATAGACTTTACTGTCTGAGGAAAAGAAAAAAAAAAAAAAATACAACGCATCTAAATTACTGAATAATTATCAGGGATAACAGTTTCACTTTGCCATGTGCCATATACTGTAATTTTCTTTCCAACTTCAGTAAGATAGTCCCTGGGTTTGTGCATTTAAAGAGGCCATCTGCTGCAGAACTTAAGTGTCCTTAACTGCAGAGCTGTTACTGCTAGTCAGTATTTATGAAACGGGAGTAATAGCCACCTGTAAGATGTAAAAAAAGTTTGCTAAGAAAAAAAAGTTGGCTAAGAGACAAATCCACTCCCCATATCTTTGCACAGAGTTTAGAAATCAGCACACATCACAGAAATATAAACAGTGTTAAAAAAGGCGTTTACAATCTCAATTTAAAATGCCACCAGTTAAGATGTAACAGATTTCAACATGATTCAGGTATGACCTAACCTACTCCTAAATAAAACAATAGTAAGTAGGTTTTGGACTTTAAGAGCTTCAAAAAAATGTAAATATAAAATAGGAGACTTCATGAGGATAATATAGTTCAATATATTCAAATAAGTCTTCTGTGAAACAAAATGCAAATGACTACATTTTTAGAAAGATAACTCATTCTCTCGATGGGTGTTTTTTAAATCATGATTTGTACTTTTTTCCTCCCAAACGTTAGTTATAATAGCTCTAATTTAAGGTTCGCGCTCTCCTAGTCCATGCATAGGAAAGAATGCAAAGTAATGACTATTGTGTACCTTAACTGGGACTTAAAAGGACATCAAGTTTCTTGCCATCTTTTCTACGCAAACACTTTATAGATAATCATAATTGAGAAAGACAGCAAGGCACCTTTGTGCATTCTGCTAGCTAGTGCACGTCGAGCAGAGCTCAATGGCTTTGTCACCATGCCATGTCTTTTGCCTTGAAACTAAGTCTCCCTCACTCATTCAGTACCTTGAGCTACAGTGTTGTTGTGAACACAGCCTTTCAGTCTTGTTAAAAGCATTCAGTGACTAACAGGAATTTAACCTGACCTGAAACAAACTTTCAAGGTTGCCAAAGTTCTAGAAACACATCCTTTATCTCAACTATTGAATCAAAACTAAACCAAGACAAATCCTTCTATTATAAAGCTTCAGCTGCTACTAAGAAGAAGGCTGGCGTAAAATACCTACTGATTTATAAGGCATTTTGAAACTATGTGTGCCACCATACAGTTTTATCTCAATAATGCACCTGTATAACAATTCATATGCATTAAGAATGCTACCTACAGTATATTCCATTCTAAAAACTGCAATAGGATAAAAGAGTAATGAAAACTAGCAGTCAAGTAATGTAGCATTTCCAGCAGGAATAGATATCTAGCAATCAAAAAAAAATATAATTTCTAAATCATAAACATCACAAACCAAGGATAAACTGTCTCTTTCTGCTGACTTATAAAATCAAGATCACCAAAAGAACAAAAAAGAACCAGTGATCTGTTGCAGATCTGAGAACATTTTGCTTCTTTAGTATGTGTGGAACAGACAATGAAACTGTCACTCACAGTTATGTTTTATTTCTCTTTCTACATTTCAGATATGCGTACAAGCATGCACACGTACACATCCCATTCACTCACCTCTCTCCTGACAAAGATTTCCTCACTCCCCAACCCAAAAGCATTACTGTTGTTTTATTTCATTTTGTTTTAGTAGGAGGCTCTACCTATGTCATGACTAATATGTCAAGACTGGCTTGACAACAAAACAGCAAATCAACATTGAGCAGTACTGAAAAAAATTCTTGAGATAACTGTACAATTGCAATATACACACTTTGCAGCTATTACAAATATCCTAAACATAGAATTATAATGGTTGGAAGATCATCAAGTCCAACCCTTAACCTACCACTGCCAAGTTACTGCTAAGCCACGTCCCCAGGCACCACATCTACCCATCTTTTAAATACCTCCAGGGATGGTGACCCAATCACTTCCCTGGGCAGCCTTAATAATCCTTTCAGTGAAGAAATTTGTCCCAATATCCAGTCTAAACCTCCCCTGGTACAACTTGAGACTGTTTCCTCTGTCCTGTCACTTGTTACTTGGGAGAAGAGACCAACCCCCACCTCTCTACAACCTCCTTTCAGGTAGTCGTAGAGAACAATAAGGTCTACCCTCAGCCTCCTTTTCTCCAGGCTAAACAACCCCAGCTCCCTCAGCTGCTCCTCATGAGACTTGTGCTCTAGACCCTTCACCAGCTTCCTTGGATGTGCTCCAGCACCTCAATGTCTGTCTTGTAGTGAGGGGCCCAAAACTGAACACAGTACTCAAGTTGGGGCCTCACCAGTGCCGAGTACAGGGGGATGATCACTCCCCTAGTCCTGCTGGACACAGTTTTTGATACAAGCCAGGATGTTATTTGCTTTTTTGGCCATCTGGGCACACTGCTGGCTCACATCCAGAACATACCACCCAGTCCTTCTTCCCCCTTCCCACAAAGGGATTAGTATTTTTTGTTTCAGTCATGATTATCAGCTATAGCATTTTTAAGCAGCTCATACTTTTAAGAACAAAATAGATACACAAATGCTTTTTTCTGAAAGCAGAATTATTTTCAAGTTAACATACTTTTAAGATGTATGGACAAAAAGAAAAAAAAAGAACATAAAAAGACATCTAATATACTTTGGAGTATGAAGAGAACAGAATATTTGCGTTTCACAACTTTTTTATCCCCCACAACAGGATACAAATGGTATCTAGTGTCAATTATTGAAACAAAAGATACTTTAAAAACTGACAATGAAGTTACAAAACACAGAAAAGTCAGGATTCTAGACCTTCGTACTCTGATGGGACAAACGGTCGATAACCTTGCAGACATCAGACTTGGGCTTTACATAAAACTCAGACTAGGATTGCGGGAGTAAGTACAGGCACAGGCTTCGTCTCTTTTGTACTAAAAGTGACAGCTGAAAAGGGTCTGTATCAGCTACGCAGAGCAGTGACAGTTCTGTACACAAAGAGGCTCACTTTGCAAGTTTTTCATTTTTCTCATATATCACTCAACCATCACAAAAGATAGCATTAAGTTTCAGACAGATCTGTTTTGTTCTGTTAAGGTCATAAGGTTAGGGAATTCAGACTACTTACTCGCTTGTGAAGTCCTATACAAATAGGTCATCATTTTGTCGTAAACTGCTCCCAATATAATAATGAAAAGTAGTCTTGAAACAAAAATCATTATGGAAGGACATACCAAGCAAGCTTGAGGTTTGCTTAATATAGAGTCCAAATTCTCAAATATTCTACTCAAAGTATCAATAATCAAAAAATATAGATCTGCACTCCCATCTGTACTAGGTCAAAGAACAGAAGAGGACTCTTTTGCTATAATAAAGAACCCCACTATTTAAATTCATCCAATACACTGGCTAATATCTAAAAATGAAACTTGAAGTGGTTGGTTTGTTTTTTTCCAGATGAACAATTCTTTTAATCTAACAGAAAAACTGAGAGCATTTTGTATATATGGAGGGTATTCTTAGTAAATATTTTCATATTCTACATGTATTTCCATTCACTTTGTCTTCTCACTGTCCCTCCATTTAAGAGCATCTTGAAGGCAACAAATATCCACTTTTTATACAACGTATATAAATATGGAAAGCTAAACAAATGAGAACCTATTCTACAGACTATCAGTTTGTGGAGAGATACTGCTGTTAACTTATTAACTTCCCATAAAACAGAATCTTACAGCTTGTTACCTCTTAAACATGAATATTATCAACTCTTCTAATAAGATAATGGCATCTTTACTAACTTACCTTCTCCATGTGCTAGTAGTTTGTAAGTTTTACAAATCCTCATCTTTGATCATAAAAGCATTATTAAAACATACTAGTAGCTACGGTAGTCACATAGGAGAGAGGAAAAGTGAAGGAACAAGGAATCTCCGTCAAAGATACCAGCTTTATCATTAAATTTACCAATAACCTCGAGAGTATAAAGACATACTAACTGTATGTACCAGGCAAGATGTCAAAACAAGAAAAAAAGAAAGGAAAAAAACCCTGATTCTACAGGAGACAAAACCTTTCAGTCAAATTATTCAAAATGCTGATGAGTACAGACCTCAAGAGGCTTCCATCACCATCATACCTGATTGTCAGACTACGTATTTATTTTAATACTTTATCCATGTGAAAAAGGGTGCTAATCCTATGACTATCAAATAGAAAAAAAAAAAAAAGAAAAAGAAAAGGCTAAGATTTGTATCCTGAAAAGTGTTTAGGCATTTAAAATCCATTGAATAAACAAACAAAAAAACCTCATCATCTTTGTGAACTACATATGGACTTTCTGATCTTTGCAACCCCTTGCAATGTTTTTATTTCCTCTGAGTGCTGAGAGCGCTGGCGGAAGTCATTGCTGGGCCACTCTCCATCATCTTTGAAAGGTCCTGGAGAACAGGCGAGGTGCCTGAGCACTGGAGGAAAGCCAATGTCACTCCAGTCTTCAAAAAAGGCAAGAAGGAGGAGCCGGGGAACTACAGGCCGGTCAGCCTCACCTCCATCCCTGGAAAGATGATGGAACAGCTCATTCTGGGCGTCATCTCAAGGCATATGGAAGAAAAGAAAGCTATCAGAAGTACTCAACATGGATTCACCAAGGGGAAATCATGTCTGACTAATCCGACAGCCTTCTATGATAGCATGACTGGATGGATAGATGAGGGGAGGGTGGTAGATGTGGCCTACCTTGACTTAAGCA
>VXBH01006004.1:480937-499853 GCA_013400035.1 Rynchops niger | reverse complement strand
GAAGGACAGGGAACTGCTGGAGAGGGTGCAGCAGAGAGCTACCAAGATGATTAGAGGACTCGATCACCTCTCTGATGAAGAAAGGCTGAGGGATTTGGGTCTCTTCAGTCTGGAAAAAAGACAGCTGAGGGGGGATCTTATCAACACTTATAGTACTTAAGGAGTGGATGGGGCCAGGCCTTTTCAGTGGTGCCCAGCAACAGAACAAGCGGTAATGGGCACAAAGTTGAGCACAGGAAGTTCCATCTAAACATGAGGAGGAACTTCTTTACTTTGAGGGTGGCAGAGCACTGGAACAGGCTGCCCAGAGAGGTGATGGAGTCTCCAACTCTGGAGACCATCAAAACATGCCTGGACGCGTTCCTGTGCAACCTGCTCTAGGTGACCCTGCTCTGGCAGGGGGGTTGGACTAGATGATCTCCAGAGGTCCCTTCCAACCCTATGATTCTGTGAACTGATGAGACAGAAAAATCATTTAAAGTCTAAGTAGCTTGAAAGAACAGAACATTCTCCGCAAATTTATCAAAAACACACTACCACCTATTCCTTTATTGAAAGGACATGCTATCACAGGGAAAAGAATTTTAAAATGAAACAGCAGAAAAAGCTCACTCTACTCTTACATTAAGATCTCTTACGTTACATACTGTACAAGTCCCATAAAATGCATAGCTGGAAAAGGAATTTCACTATTTTACTAGTGGTCAAGGGGCAACCTGTGCTGTTGGCCTATTCAGGGGCTGAAAGCGTCTCCTCTTGGTAGCAGTAAATGTGCAATCTTACAGGCAGGAGGAAGGAAGCAAACATGAGCATGCAGTTCCCATCCAGAAGGTCCACATGAGCTGATAGTCACCTCCTGGTGAAAGACAGCTATCCGCTGCCTCCAGCCTCTGAAGAGACAAATGGCACACTGTGCCCCTCCGGGAGCCGTCAAACACCCTGGGCTTAAGTGAGTTACGCTGTTGTACCACAGGCCTACGCGTTTTAAACAAAGAGATGTGGTTTTTTTGTTACACAAGTGGGTAATGGCAGTAGAGGGGTGTGGGAGACAGAATAGAGCACAACTGAAGGGCATGAAAAGTTTTACTGTAGAATGAAAGACTGTATGTGGGAGGAGAAAAGTATTAGAGTAGAAATTATCTTATTACAGTTTAAGAAAAAAATGCATTCTAAACAGATTTTTTTTTTTTTATTTATTTCCAAAAAAAGTTGAAGGCCATAAATGTTTCATTAGAAGCTCAGGTTTTAGGCTTCATAACATCTCATAACTGCAAGGTTTTACTGTGGTCAGCTCAGCTATGAGAAGTTTTATATTATCGCTATAAATCAGATGGGCTACTGGCAATTAGTTACAATTTTGTTATAGCAAATGACTCCCTAAATCCTCTCTCCAAAAGGCTCAGAACAGCAGTTTCTTATCGGTTTATTCCCAAGTAACCCCATTAGGATTTGAATTGACTTTAAATTAGCAATTTTTCAGAACGAGAGGAGAAGCAAACCAAAAGCCAGAGGATTACGGTTAAATAAAGCAATTTGAAAGCAAAATAAAGCATGTGGGTGCCAAAAGTCCCACTTCAAAGAAGAGGTGAAGAAAAGAGCTTCCTGGGGAATGAATGGGAAGTATAGCTCTGACTGACAGTTGTTTCCTTAAAAGTCATCAATAGCTGAACAGAATGGCACACTTCAACCCCACACCTTGTACTCAAGTGTTCTCCACCTTTCCTCATTCTTTGCCTATTGTCTCAGCCTCCCTCTACCTCCTCCAGCAGTATATGAGCTAAGGAACAAATAAATCACTTCTACTTGAAGATTTTGTTAATGATTACCATAACAATTAATATTAGCAGCAGTTAGCGAGGACAGTCTTCCACTGTTACACCCTTCTGCTCTGTAAATTTTAAAATACCTAAAGAAATTTTCTGAACAGACTTCCCTTTAGTCATCTTGCCATTTGTGTTCTTCTGTTATTCAGTAGCATAAGGAGGACATGGACCTTTTGGAATAGGTTCGGAGAAGGGCCACAAAGATGATCTGGCAGCTGGAGCACCTCTCCTACAAAGACAGGCTGAGAGAGTTGGGGTTGTTCAGCTTGGAGAAGAGAAGGCTCCAGGGAGACCTTATAGCGGCCTTCCAGTGCCTGAAGGGGGCCTACAGGCGAGATGGCAAGGGACTGTTTGCAAGGGCAGGTAGCGATAGGACGAGGGGCAATGGTTTTGAACTAGAGCAGGACAGGTTTAGATGAGACATTAGGAAGAAGTTCTTTACAATGAGAGTGGTGAGGCACTTGAACAGGTTGCCCAGGGAGATGGTGGAGGCCCCATCCCTGGAGACATGCAAGGCCAGGCTTGATGAGGCTCTGAGCAACCTGATCTGGTTGAAGATGTCCCTGCTTACTGCAGGGGGGTTGGACTAGATGACCTTTAAATGAACCCTCCAACCCAACACATCCTATGATTCTATGAAGTAAAGAAGAAAATTATGTGAAGAAAAATGAGTTCAACTGAAATGATTCTTGCTGTTCTTAAATAAAACCAACATTTATACATTTACTTCATTACTCCCAACATGTGGGATTTTCATAGTATGGTGGAAACAGTACTTTGAAAATAGAATTTTATCACAGTGTATAAACTGATGATTATTTTGTCTTCTCATTGTTCACTTACATTGGAAAAAAAAAAACACAAACCAGCCCTAAACGTAAAACTTTTCACTAAACTATCCTACCTTCTCTATCACTGTTTTTCACAGATTTTTTTTTTTTTCCAAAATGCTTAACGTACCCTGATCTCCTTCACAAGTAAAACAACTCAGACACAGGCAAAAAAAGCCAGCAACACAAGATGACACTGTTGTAAGTAACAGCAATTAATGGCTAAAGCAAAATGTGCTTTATGTGAGAAAATGAGATTACAAACTTACTAACAGTTACAAGGTTGCTGGTACTGCATCAGGGATTTTGAGTACGCTATTTTTTTTCCTATATATGACACATCTTAGCAGTCACTTCAATTTAAAAAACAACGTGTAAAATGTTCTGTTTTGTTTGGCTTTAAGTCGTCACAGGCTTTTTATGTTAAGAAAACAAAATTTATGTTAAAATTTTATTTAACACTGAAATGATATCTTTACTTTTACACACACATTTTTCCTGCCGCATTACAAATACAGGATTTCCTATACCAGAACATTAGTCTACAAAGTTCATCACTTCATTTGCCGGAATGCCTCCCAGCCAAGGCGTTGGGGTGTCACAAACCACACCCTCAACTCAGCCCTGAATGATGTCTTGCTGTATCAAGAACTGGGACACAAGCGCTTTTCTCACCCCAGCAGAAGTTTCAGAGCACGAACTAAAAAGCAGATCTGAATCACGTTATTATCCATGATTACATAACTATGTTGGTGGGCATGAAAATACACCATTTTCAGTCAATATTAAGTATTTGATTTTGATCGTCCTGGAGCAACAGATTTAGATGACTGACCGTCATCAACACCAAGGCTTCTACTGCCACTTTAGTCATTAGTCCTTGGGCAACATGGTGACATCCTACTCAAGTTCCAATAACAGAACACAAATTGCTTTGAGGTGAACAAATAGCATGAAAGCCTCTCTTGGCTTGACCTGTATTTCCAAAGGGTTCAACTCTTTGGCTTCTCTGTTTGAATCTACAATTTAATTTTTACCCTCAGTGTTTAAATAAACACAGATAAGATTGTCTGATTGATTTTTTTTTCTTCATGTAAGCGACAGATGAATGAAGACAACATAACACCTCCCTGATGTGGTAGTAAAGAATACAAATTCAGATGAATCTTCTGCAGAGCATCCACCAAAAGAGAAAATTGACCCTCGTGGCTAGACATGGATTTGTATCAGACAACAGGGGTTTTTTAATCATGAATATGAAGCGGAAAAAAAAATTATGAGTGAAGACTAGGATAACCAATCAAGAAAACAGAATAGTTCATCACTACACAGCTTATTCAGATGTTAACAGGAAACAATAATGGATTAATATCTTTGTCACGTTGCAGGCTGTATAGTAGCTGGGAAATCATAGAGCCCCAAACGATACCTCCTAACAGCCTCTACATGAATTTGGCTTTATATTATCAGTGAAGTCCCTACATAAAGCATTGTTATAATACTTAACAGAATTTTTCCCTTAAGGCTCTGTCCTTTTCCACAGCAGCAAACACAGAGACCTACAGACTCTTAGTTTATGGAGATGTTACAAAGGATTGTTTACATTGTACCTTTCACTGTCCTTCGGGCCAGTTTACAGAGACACTCACAATAACCACAAAGTTAGCTGACAGTGCAGAACCTTATAACTATGCAATTAAAAAAAAAAAAAGAAAAAGAAAAAACCACCAAACACGTAATTCTTATTTGAGCCTTTATATGTTTGCAACTACATTTAAAAAACTATCTTTGCAATTTCAAATCATGACCTAATTTTTTATGTAAATAACATTGAATTAAAATTTTGCTCCATACCATACAAGTCAATTTCATATGCTGTATAATTTCAGGGGAGCTGAACATGAAATCTAGTTTAAATGAACAAAAAAAAGCCCAAAAGCAGTAAAGAGATAGAAAATTACTAAGCAAATACAGGAAGCTGTGTGTTTATTTTGGTGTACGTAACCAAAACACTGGTATCAGATCTGTGAGTCAAACTACTACAGCAAGCAAAAGCTATAAAAATGAAACACTGAAAAAAGTAACCACTACAAGACAGTAACCTGTGATCTTTCCATTAAGAATTTAAGTGACAGACATACTGCCTTCATGAGGAGGAAAGGGTGGATAGATGGGGGGGCAGTCCAAGGGATACATATTTTTTTTCCACCTCAAACAGCCTTAAAAAAAAAAAAAAAAACAAAAAACAAACAAACAAAAAACACAACCCAAAAACTGAAGAGCAAAGTAGGTGCCACTGATGTAATGCTTTTAAATCTCAACAGTTCTCAACCATGTTTCCTTAGCAGTGTGGGGGGTTTTTTATGGGTTTTGTTTGTTTTGTTTAAGTACCCTTCCCATTGAGTAACCGTATCTCAGATTACTCAACTCAGTTTTAGTGAGATGGTCAAAATGAAGGCATAATACTTCTAATAATTCTGTTCAAGGCATAACAAGTTAGAGGAAAAAAAAAAAAAAAGACCTCCTGAATACTTAGAACAAGTGTTTACTCTGTAAACTTTGTTTCCTTTTGCTGTTTGCTTTCTTCTCACATATTCATCTTAAATTTTTGTAAAGCATGTCACCTTCAGCCATGTTGTGTTTAACTTCCATTTCTCAATTACTCAGTCACACTGTATAGCATTCAGAAATAGGAATGTAGTCTATGCTAAGGTCAACATTTTATTGGGGTTAGTTTCATTACAAAGGAATATAATTGACATTCTCTGAAACTACTCCATCACGCAAACAAAATACTGGTAAGTGGGAAGATCAGGAGATTAATTTCAACAGCTTAGTTCTGCTCTGAAAATAAAATGCCAATGAACAGACTTCTTAAATCCACTAGTGAATGGAAATCATGAGTAACTGATTTAAGAATTGGAGTCAAAAGCCTTAAAAGAAAAGTAAAACTCATTGCTCCCTGTAATATGATTTTCAGCATAATTTACTGGTTTTTAGATGTCCATAGAGTTTTATTGACTTTTTTGGAATTATTAGTTCTGAAAGTTTTATAAGACACACTTACAAAAAGCAGCAATTCTGTCTCATTTGTGAGCTGGCCAGCTGCAGAACTTGGTTTGACATTAAATTCCAAGAAGGTCTGCTTTGTCCTGTATACTGCCAGCCTTGATAAAATTAAATATTAGTTGGACTGCATGAAAGAACACAGTTTAGAGGAAGGAAGCTCACATTTCAGAGATAAGAAAATTCTAGGCAGACTGGTTAAATTTTCAGGTGAAACACTCTCAAGGATTAAACCCACCACCATTCAAAAACTAGGCAGATTAAGTGGAAACCAATAGTTTACCTTCTGGCTTTCCAGTTTGAAAGCATCGCTTTCTATCCTTTACCAAGTACCAGTTACTGTGTTCCATATTCCAATGTATATTCACATGTGGCAAAGCAGATCATTACAAAGTGAGCAAGTACTTGTAGAGCTTTCAAGCCTTTAAGCTTTTTTTTAGGTTTTTTTTTTTAGTTTTTAGGCTAAGGTCCGAGAGTACACATCAGATGGAGACAAATAGTTACTGATTCTGATATCAGCAGCTAGGATTAGGTTCAGCAAAGATTAAGCAAAATGATTAGTTTGTAAAACGTGATAAGAAATCAATAAGAAATCAGGATTCAATACTGCCATTTTCTGATAGTTCAATGACAGATGAGGTAAATATACTGAGACCTACACAATACTGGATTCTACTCTATATACGAAAACCTCATTCATGCACTAACCAAGGCCACACATTAGGACACCATTTTGCACTTAGGGTACTATTCCACATTAAAATCATGCTAGCAGGGCATTAATTTGGAACACATCTATATTCATGTCAAAGCCTGAGGAGTGTTTTAAATACGCAATAACTGGTCAAATAAAATCTTTTCAAAGACATAACTGCACGTTGATTTTGGAAGCCTGATTTTCATGGATTACTTTCTACAGCTATTGTTGAGATAAGGCAGCCATATGCTACCACTGTATTTTAAGCTACTATACTGTCACTGCTTGCTACATAAGCCATACTCAATCTATTTAAAAACTCAGCAAGAGCTACTGCTTCAGCTGGGTTCCCACAAGCATCAAGGAGAGGATGGCTGAGGAACTGCAGCTCTACACAGTCGAGATTCCCAAGACCAGCTCATCAATGGTATACAAATTGCCGTTGGTACAATTTGGAATTAGGGAAGTATCTTATATAGTACTGTACTGAAAACAGAACAAGTGAAGAGACAGTAGACTCTCCTGAAAATAAACTAAGTAATAATAAACTAAAACAGTTTACTAGATGAAACCTAAGATCAACCTCATGCTTACAATAACGACCTTGACACAAAGTGGAAAGTTACTAATGAAATCTGATACAACATGAAGTTGAGAAGCACTGGCACTGTAAAGGAAGGTAAAAATATGACTGAGAAAAGACAAAGTAAGTTTTGAGGAATAATTTCATTACACTTTTATTTTCTGTTTGGAGTCACTCCCTCAAGAACTACAGGACAAAATTTTGATGGGTCTAATAGCTCATCAGCAGAAAACACCAGGAAGAGAATAACCATAATGTACTCAATGTGAAGACACATCTGCACAATATTTCCAGTAGAGACCAAGCTTTAATGTCATTTTATCTGCCACAGACAAGACTCTGTAGAATGCTGCTTAAATTCTTATTAGCCATAACAAAACCACACGAACAGAAAAAGCGCAGGGAAGGGCCTTCTGTTGCCCAGTCACCATACCGTACAAGAGGAAGCTAAGTGTTTGTCTTGTTTAAAGACTGGCGACAAGTTGGCTAGATTACCCTCAGAAAAATGAGGTCTGACAGAGCAAGTTGTCCATACGTATCAGGAAGAAAAAGTACTTAGGTTAAACAAGAGTATTTGTAAAATCAAACAAATGGGCTGCAATCTCAGCATGTGTTACACATACAGGTTAGCAGAAAATTCTAGCCCTCAGTAAAGTGAGTCCTTGGAACATCCTTCCACTAAAGTAGGAGATGGGAGAAAACAAAACAAAAAATCCAAAACAATAGCAACCCATCAGTAAATTGAAACTGCGTGCAACTGATTTGTGAAAAAGATCAATAGTGTAGTTGTTTTCTATAGCGACTGGATTAGAAAGGAAAGGAGTAGTTCAGTTCAGGGCAAAGGAGGTTTCAGGCAAGGGCTGCTGATCCATCTGTACCTATCATCAGCCTTAATTCAATAATTTTGGAGATCCATCAGTTTAATAAAAATCAAAGTTTTAACTCCTTTTCTTGAAAATATGACTCAAAAGGATGTCAGACTGAGTTTCTCCATGTCCTCTCACCTTTAGCAAAAAATCTTCAGAACCTAAGCCATAACCTTCTCTGCCAGTTGACAAGGGAGATATATATATATATCAGGGCTAATTCAACTTTAAGGAATTTTACCCTAAAGGAAATTCTTTCCATTCCCTTTCCTGTTTGTTATGCTTAACTCAGCATGTATTTACAACCTCTTTCATACCAAATCTGAATGTTATACAAACCCCTGAATTTTTAAACATTTAATAAGATAGATTATAAAAACCAAAACAGGGATCTGAAGGTCTAGTTCATGCTTTGGTAAACATAGAAATACTTAAAAGTGTAATTACTGTGAAGTTGGATGAGCAAGAACAGGAATCATCTCAATCTTCTGAGGTTCTGCTGGCTCTTGTTTATAGTTAGTGAAGCTAAGAGGTTAAGACAACATAAGAAGGTGCAAAGAGCAGCTGTTTTCAGAGCTGAGTCACTTTAATTTGGATTTTTAAATAATTTGAATTAAATCACAACATATTTTTTTCCAGCCACACAGATAACTCTAGCATAGATTATCAAAAGTTTCACAGTACTAAAATTAGTAGTCAGAACAAGAGAACTAAATACAAATGTACGTTTGGCTGAAAGCCAATTTCAAACTCACATGTCCTGCTCTTTAACAGTAAAAGAATCTTTTGGAAGAGATCCAGCAGAAACGCTCCATGGAAGTTCACACATTCAAATTCTAGTATTGCTAATCATGTTTTAGAATTCAGTGACAAGGTGAGCAAAGTATATCTGAAGCCAAATCTGGAAGGATGCTATTTTCATTGAGTGCTTGTTCTTTTGTTAAGTACTATAGTTACAAAATACTTAACTGCCAATAATTTATTTGGGAATTCTTGTCAACTGGTTTAAACAAAGAATATGAGTACTTAATACTCTATTTCTTAATCTTATGATAAAATCTTCGCAATATCATGATAGAGAAATTCTGTACAACAATAAAGCAGAATCACAGTACACTGGAATATCAACTAAAATTCTCAATTATCAGATTGACTATCATGAAAAAGCTGTGATATTTCATAGAATAATTTACACCAGAAGGCACCACAGAACATCATCTAACCCAAATTCCTGCTCAAAGCATCGAATTCAGACTAACTTGCTTAGGGCTTTGGTGAGTCTGGTCTTAAAAACTGGAAAGGATGTAGATTTTAGAACCTGCCTGCATTACCTGTTCCAGTTCCTCAGTGTTGTCAGTGTGATTTTCGTTTCCCAGTGCCAAATCAGAACCTCACCCATTTTACAGTAGGACCACTGTCTTTTCCTCCAGCCCCACGTACCTCTGGAAAGGGCCTGGCTCCGTCTTCTTAATAACCTCTTAGGTATCACCTTATGAGACAGCTGTTAAGTATCCCCTGAGCTTTCTGTTGCCCAGGCTATGCAAAGCCAGTTCTCTCACCCTCTGCTTATGTGCTCCAAGCCCCTCATTTTGCTGGCTCTCCACTGAACTAGCTTCAGTTTAATCAATGTTTCTCATGTATTTGGGGAGCCAAAACTGGACGTGGTATATCCAGCGTGGTGGTCTAAGGAATGCTGAATACCAGCAACCCACTGGCTGTCCTCCTGTTCATAAGGTCTAGTATCCCGTTAGCATTTTTCACTGTTAGAGTGAAGACTGACATGCTGACCCATGTCTGTCAGAACGTGCAGGTCCCTTTCAGCAGAGGTGCTTCCCAGGCAGTCAGTCCCCACCCTGGACGGCGTAAGAATGTGTATTTATCTTCATTGAATGTCAGAAGGTTCATTACAGCCTGTTCCACCAGCCTCTTTAAATTGCAGAGCATTGTCCTCAAACATGCCAACTACTCCCACAATGTGATGTCACATTCAAATTTGATGAGGATATACTTCATCTCCTCCTCCAGATCATTGATCAAGGTACTAAACAGCATAGGTCCCAGTACAGTACTCCACTTGTAACTAGTCTCCAGGTGGAACACAAACCATTAACTGCTACATTTTGAGCCTGATAATCTAGCCTGTCCTGCCATCCAAACCATAACATTGTGATTTGGTTATACAGATGCTGTGAAAACCATGCTAAAAGCCTGGATAAACTCATGGCAATTTGCCCATCACCTACCTTAAGCAACATTAAATCTAATCTGATGGCATTTACCACTGCAGCAGTATACAGAAAGGTCCCAGGACTATCAATAAGCATATAAAAGATACCCAGGAACGTCACACAAGGCTATATTAATTACTGCTTATAAAAAAAAAAAAAGCAAGCACACACTAGATTTGTTCCTACTGGGAAAGAAAACATAAGACTAAAGAAAAATGCTTATGCATAGAACAGAAAGGTTTCATGTTTCAGAATCTGTAAATATAGTCCATGAAAACAAAAACTAATTTCCCCATTCAACCAGGGAGACCCAAAGTCATTATCCCTTTTATACATGAATGATGAAATCGGAATGACTACATGCTATAAGAAAGCAATACAAAGAATTACATAAAAGAAAGTTAAACTTATTTATCGATTTATTTTACTTTTATTTCATATGCAGCTGCAACAGATATGTTGATGTCTACTTAGGGGATTTCTAGTTGAGTACATTTTCACACAGTGACCCCCAGGTGACTAGTAGTCTGGAAAGCACTTGCTGAAGAGGCCAAAAGGAACCTTGCAACCTGTTGTTAAGTCACAGAGGGGACTATCTAACATATTTTAGGTGTCTCTTATTATTACTTTTCCCCACAGCGATTCCTGTAGCTGCCACTAAGAATTTATAAAATAGTACTGAGAGATGTGGTTAAGAGAGCTGGTATGGAAAAAAGGGGTTCATGAGAAACTCTTACTTGCAACTTCAAACACCTCTGACTTACACACATGCTGGATGTTGTAAAAATCAGTGAACAGGAACACTGACAGTCTACATAAGAAAGAGAAACACATTACCATTAAGCATCTATTTTCCCAGGACAAGTGATTGTTACTATGCATGTAAGTAAATATTCTATTTTAACACTCAGCCACAATATTTTCATATGCACAAAGCAAGGCAGATATTCAATTAACTGTGAATACAAAGACACAGTTTGTACGCACATTACCAGGTACAAAGGTATACTATACATTGGTAGTATTAATATAATCTTATATATTTAACAGCAGTTTAAAAAATGCAGGATTAAAATGCAAAGGAAAAGCAAAACACTTTACAAAGTAAAACAGTATCCATTTGATAAAGATGAGTATGATGGAAAGAATTTTTAAGAGATATTTTCTAAGGAAACAAGCCTTACGCGATGACACTGTGCAACACCTCCCTCTGCCTCAAGATTTTTTAAGCCTGTTTGACTCAGCAAAATTTGATAGAAAAGATAAAGTTTCAAGAGTAATTATGCTCATAGAAACTTTATTTTTAAAGTTACACAACCACAGAGAAAATGCACAAAGCACCCCAAGTGTGAGAGAAACACTGACATTAGCAAAATTATCAAATCTGAGAATCTCACAGACTAATGAAGAACTGCTTGCTCCTCCCTTAGAGATCTCCAAAAATAATGATTTTCAGAAGCCCACAAAAGCTCAGAATCCTGGAAAACCCCTCTGCTCTAAGAGTAGAAACCTCATCTTGTATAGAAAACATTGTTGGAGCTCAATTTATATTTGATAGCCTGGGGTTTTTCAGTGTAGCACTCTGAGCAACCACCTGTACAGCTCTTGACCAATTCAGCTCATCTCATCTACCCTGTTTCCTTCTTGCAGCAAACTGGTCAAGTTCTACATTTGAAGCGAAGTGGAAATAAGCAAACCTGTTTTCACATTGTTATGGATTACACCCATCACTATATTTACCCCACCACCTTTAAAAATAATCATTTGAAATGGTTTCCTATGCAAACAAGGCTATGTGATTTAAAGATATCTACCAAGAAAGTTGTTGGGGGAGAAGGTGACAAGTAGCAGAGAATCTGAGAGAGGGAAGACAACCACCTCTGAAATACCTGCCTGATGTAAAAAAAAAAAAACAAACAAACAAACAAAAAAACTGTCAGCCAGAAAACATTTTAAGCATTGACAGGTTTATCCCAATAGCTTCTAATTCTGTCAGCCAGCTTCCACAACTGAATGCAGATGCCTATGTATCTCTGCCAAATTGTGAATGGACCATTGTTTCAGTTGTCTGAAAAGGAAATTTGAAATGGAAAGTTACTGTTTTGATAAAGGATTTTATCTACCTGGACATCACTTAATTGACTTAATTTGATCTCAGCCCAGATCAAAGGATTTTAAGATCAAACTAAAGGACGTCTTTACGTAAGGAACATACGGGATGCTATGAAAGTGCCAAAACAAGTCCCATGCATTAATGTGTTTTGTGAAACAAAAAGAAAATTCCTCAAAGTTATTTGAAAGCTTTCTTCATGTAACTCTTGCTGATGAACATCTCAGGAAGTTTCCCACCCCTGAACATGCCAACAATCTAAAAGTTATTTCAGTAGAAGTTATTGCACCTCTTGCATATAATGACCACATGCAGAGAAGCACCTTTTTTAGTCATTTAGGTTGCTATATGTAACTACAGGCATTCTTTTTCTCATTTACCATCAAACAAGAATAGTACATCTTCAAAATGACAACACTAAAACTATTACTGTACGGCTTATCATTGAATACCAACTTCATACAATGTTTTTGTCAAAGACATGACAAACTAAACCTAACAGAAATCCCCTGTGGTTTCACTTGTTAGCTCCAGTGTCAGATTGGAGCACACTGACATAAGATAGCCTTAAACTAATTCCTACCTTTTCTCAACTCACATCGTAGTTCCACACTGTCAAACATAAAACATTTTTTTTCTGAGCCTCAGATGGAAGGGAACAGAGGAGTAATGACAATACTGCTGAGAAAATAGGCCATGGGTTTGTAAATACAATGGGTTGTTTTGCATTAGTCCAATGAACAAAATTATTCTCACACTGGGTTTGCATTCATCATCAATTAGAATTTTTACATGACAAACCCAGAGCATCCTGCTGAACCCAAATCACAGCTGGCAATCCTGCAGCCCAATGTGGCAAGGCAGCCACTCTCTTTGAAACAGCTCCCTCCATGGCTATAGAGAAAAACCACTAGGAACGATAATAAGCTGTTGTCCTGACAACCTTACAAAGCAAAACCAAGGCTTACTTTACACTACAGCAGAACAGCAAGGATTACCTGATCACCATAAACTGTTCCTAATTCTTCAAGAGCAGCTGGCCCCTGCAATAAGCAAGATCAGCACCACAAAATATGTATGCTTGCTTACACACTATAGATGATAACGCACATTATGCGTGAGTGAATGCACATACATGGCCGCACTTTTCCACCCACTCCACACACACAGAGACACTTTTTTCCCCCACTTTGTATCACACTAATATTACAATGAGATTTCATGCTAAAACATGTCGGGTATTAGTTTTCAGTGCTAAGAGGCTAGAAAAATACTTACGAGTGCTTTTTTCCTTGTATGTACTTAAGGTATCTAAAAGTAGGAAATAGTTGTGAACAGAAAGCCATAAATGAAAACAACTAGAGAAGAAAACTGATTAAATAACTTCTAATTCTCGATGAAAAAAAACCTAAACAAATGGGAAAAAACAAAGCCAGAGAACCACAGACTGAAATTTCACATCTTTCACAAATGCTTTCTCCATAAAACATAGGAGACAGAACTGCTTTTGCAGTGACAGTTTTGCTAACGATGCATTAATTGCAGGATTCCTTTCTACTCCCCCACATAAAAGGAAAAAAAAACAGCAAAAGTATTCTAACAGCATGTGCATTTATAACACCTATAGAAAGCTTTATTCTGTCCTTAATCACCTTAATTGCCATTTTGTTCCCATATCATTTCACAATTTATCTGATTAGACTGAATTGAATGTAAAAATCCAACATGAAATACAAGGTGTCCCAGAATCTCCTTTCCCTCTCATAAATATATATATATATGGAACAAACAAGTGTCAACCCCCACCCCAAAAAATAAAAACCATCCAAACAAAAAACCACCATAAAAAATTTATTAAAGTGTTCAAGAGCAAATACTAGGTTTTAAAAAGGCATTTTATCCCATTTGAATTAACCTGCCACAGAGCTGCTAGTATTATCAAAGTACTTTTCCTTAGAAATACATTTTACTAAGTACTGTAATCTGTTGGTTATTTAATCTGTAATATCGTTCTATAATTTCATCACAGATTGTATCAGGTTTAAAATAAAGGTTGGTGAACCAAAAGGGAAATGGAAGGGCAATTGTTAAATTGTATGGGAGCTTTGTATCTCTATTATGCGTCCTCTAACATAAAACCCATCAAATTATTTTCATATAACTTAAGTCTGAAAAGTCATATTGTGAAATACCTATCATTCCAAAGTCTACCTAAAAGATGAGGTAGCAGCCAGGCATTCTCACAATCCACAGCCACTGTGTCAGTGAGAATTTGAGGGGGGTGAAAGGAGACAGGGAAGAAGGAAAGAATGGCAAATAATGTAGAAGGATTATACAAACAGCTGCAGAGCTGGATATGTCACTTTGCAGGATTCAGGACTACAAATAAAGACATTATATAAGAAAAGATTCAAAGCCAATGGCAAAACTCCAAGTCCTGTGCTCATAATTTCATTTGAGCTGCTGAGGGGGAAGGGGAGTGGGAGTCATGACAACTTCAGCTACTGCCACCTTCCAGCCTCCTAGCTACTACAGGACAATTTACTACCTTTCCTCCAGCCTCCTTCTACGTTCCCTTACTTCCAAAACAGGTAATTTTCCTAAGGAACACAGAATTCCCAGCTAACAGCAACTAAAACAAATGCCTACTTCATTTCAAACTCCTACTATTCTTAGAATGTTTTACAAGCATCAGATCAAATAAAGCTGTTTCCTTGTACATCCAAAAAGACGGGACAGCAGCTGCTTACATTTAGTACATGTTCAGATTATCTCCATGACTATTCAAGACATTTTTTAAACAAAACCTTTAATTATGTATGAACTGATCACTATTTAAGAAATTCAAGAAAACCAGAAGAAACCACTTATAAATCACGAGTAGCTAACTGCTGACGTAATTACACTTTCATGATCCAAACAAGAGCCTACATATCTTCTAGCAAGAGCTATGGTGCAAAATAATCACAATGACATTTCTGCCTACTCCTGTCCTGACTCTAACTATAAACAAGAAGAGTACCACCAATTATAATAATCCTTCTCAATCTTGAGTTCATTCAATTATGCCTGAAAGTAGCTTTAAATCTGGGGTCAATGCTTTACTACAAAGGAAGGCAGGGTCTCCCTCATTTACTTCTGTCATGATAAATCAGGTGTTTAACATTAAGTTTGCTCTTGCACAATAGACTAAAAGTAGTAAGACAACTATTCATGTGAAGTCCTAGCAATTCTTTAATGGTTACATCTAACCAGTCGTACAGCATCATCACTGAACATCATGAGGAATTAATGTTATTCTTTATGTGGAAAAAAATGGTATTTTTTTAATTAAAAAAAAGCGTGAAACATACTTTTCAATCTACTAAATACAAATTATATAGTCAGAACTATACATGGTAACAGTCCTCATGAATTTGTCTTACTGGATTCTCAGATTTAGTAGACAGTCCCCACAGTATTACCCCAAAATAATTCGTGTAGAAAAAAGAGGGTAGAAAAAGGCTGTGCGGGGTACTCCTACCCTAAACTTCCTGAACTGTTCAGATTTATAAGTGAATGAAAACTCCCTTAAAATAAAGAGATAAACTGAAGTTTGTCTTAACTCTGCAAGAGGTGGTATTTTAAAGAATCAGATATAAATTATGCTACCTAACATATCAAAAATTTCTACTATGAGTACAATATTTACAATACATAAACAGCCATCTCCTTTTTACTTCACTGATTCACAACCCAGCTTGCCCAACATTTTAAAAAAAAAAATCACAAAGCATTTTAAATTGCAAAGGAAAAATTGCATGGAAAGTGAAAAGAGCATTTGTCAAACCATGATTTCTTTTCAAGATGTCAATACAGCTACAGCTGGTAATCCTGGATGACTAACGTGAGAAACTAGATAACCCAGTGCCCCACCCTCTTTCCATAATCTGTAATTTATCATGTATTTTCATAGTGACATAGCATTTCTCACTCAATATTATCAAACTAGATCACTCATCGGTAAAAAGTATGAAGCTACGGAAAATATTTTAACATCCAACCATCTAAATATAATCTTAACTCCAGCCAAGGCAAGGAGAAAATATTTACTTTCTCCTGCAGTTTGAACTGCTGATCTGCACATAAAAAGCTTAGGTGCAATGCCTGACTGCTATGTTCAATATGAAGCCGAAAGTTGGGGGGGGGGGGGGAAAAAAAAAAAAAAAAAAAGAACTGCCTCCGTTCACTTGTAAAGGTCAAACAGTAAAAGAAAGGGATGGTTCTCCCTGTTTGACCACTGCTTTGCTTAGTTCCTCATTTGACTCTTCATTTGCAAGAGTATTTCACAACGCACTTGAGTAATGGTATGTCAGTAAATGTCTACCAAAAAGAAGACCATATTATCTTTCTTTCAAGAAAATGTAACAGAAACCTTTAAAAATACCCTGATTTGCATAGTAAGCAAATACCAGCTACCAAGGATTGAGGTTTTATTTAGTTCTAGGTTTCACATTATACCCTTGGCATACGTGAATGACATGATCTTTATTGATCTAATACGATTTGTGAAACACCCTGGCATCCTTACAAGTAAGTATTCCTTCTTGTTCCATCTAAGTGCTGCGTGACCTGGTAAGGTAACCCACCAGGCATGCAAAACCAAGACAATATATAAAGCTAGATTTCAGAGAGGTCTCTGAATGTGAATGCTACATAAATTATAAATCAGCTGTTGCGGAGCCTAAGTGATGTTTAAATATCCATAATGCATTATAGCTCTTGATGATTTAAACATGTTTGTATTAATAATAAAAAAATATTTCAAAGATCAAATTTAAGATTGAAGTATTTCAGAGCTACTACCAAACAAGCAAAGAGGGAGCAAATAACGCATTCCACTAACAAGCGCAGTTTTGGAAAAAACACAAGAAATAGATTAATCAGGCACCAGGGTCAGGCATTCCTACACCCAGCAGGCTGCTATGCACTACGTTTCCGAATCCAACTCCAAAATACTTTAGTCTAAGATAGTTAGGTAAAGAATCTGGGAAAAAAAGATAGCTGAACAAACTATATTAATGCACTACAGTCCTTTTTAAAATCAGTCCATCAAACCAAGTAACAACGGAGACTGAATTACTGGTTTTTCACCATTTCCAAACATCCCTCCTCATCCAGCTGCCTTTCTTTAAAGCAACATAAATATTTTGCAGAGCTACCTTCCAGCCAACCAAACTTCCTTTTGATATTGGTAGTACGTATACAAAATAATGTCTGTAAGCAGCAAGATGAGCTTATCAAAACAATGAATTATGTCAGCTCGTAAGCAAACTTCAAATTCCACTGTGGTCTAATCAGTGCAGAACGGATCAAGAAGGCAGTTTACTATTCATGCGAAGGAAAAAAATAGACAAATACAGAAGTAGTAGGCTGCAGAGAGGAATTACATGCTTTCCTTCTCTGTTGCATATCTGATATAAGAAAGCCATCTAGTGTTAACTTTTAGAAGTGAAAATTGCGCACAAAAGAGCTCGGGAGAATTTCCGTGGGCAATTGTCTTTAACTTTGCATTTCTTCTGCATCCTAAAGAAATAAAATTCGTTTCCTCCAGAAAAGCCAAGCTGAAAGAAAACATTCAAACTGCTAATGCGTTAAAATAAGCCAGCGTCGAGTACTAAGCCAGTTTATTGACCTACTTCGCGAACATTAATAGGCATATCTGAAATTTGTCAACTTCAGAGTTGTCTTTGTCAAGACGGCGTAAGGCTACTTCCACTCTCGCTCGGACATAGCCCACCTCGGCGAAACGCAGCGGAGCGCCACAGAAGAGGTACGGGGCCAGGCAAGTAAAACCTAAAGCAAAGTTGATCTCAACTGACTATCATCTAAGGAATCAAATCCCGAGCTCGGAGAATGGGGCCACTCAATACGGATCCGAGTATGACAAGATAACAAAGGGCGCAAACGGATACAGGTTGCGCCTCGTCTACAACGACTAAATAAATAGCATTAAAATCAGTCGAGGAAACTGCATGGACTAGAGAATCCTTCCCTCTGCTACCGCAAACGCCTGCCGGTCCCCGCTGCACCGGCTCCGCTCTGCAAGGCGGCTATACCCCAGAGACGGCCCATCTTAGCCAAACTTAGTCCGCAATTGCCATTATTCTTTAGGCGGGCTTCGGAGGGACGCAAGGCGACCGGGCGCGGAGCTCTTACAGCCGGTGGCACAACGGCCCCGCAGGTGACCGGCGACCCCCACTGACACCCCTGCCGCCGCCGGTGTTACTGCCCCAGCAGATCACAACGCGGTTTATAAAGGCGACGTGCGGGAGCCAGTCACTCCGCTCCGGCACGGCGGGGACGGTGTGGCGGCCGGGGCGAGGACGGGGTGCCGGTGGGGAAGGGGGACGGGCGGCTCCTCGCCGCTTCTCCCCCCAGTAGCCTTCCGTCCTCCCCCCTGGGAGCAAAGGGGGGCTCACGACGGCACCTGAGAAGAGACGCGTCCCTACCCACTCTCCCCCCAAACCGAGCCCTCCCCGTGAGGGAAAGCGCACGCACACACACACCCCGCGGGGCACGACGCTGTGGCAGACGCCGCTCCTTACCCGGTGCCGCCGCTGCTGCTGGTGGTGCCCGCGCTCCGTCTGGCCCCGCCGCGGGACCCCCATGGCCCCCCCTCGAGACACACAGGCTCCGCTCCGCTCCCCCCCCCGTCCCGCGAGACACACGCC